>PVJO010021093.1:0-30763 GCA_004026905.1 Hystrix cristata | reverse complement strand
ATTTCTTGGGTATCTGTTTGGATCTGTTTCATGGGCTCCATTTCTTTGCTAAGTTGTATATTCAAATTTTCGATTGTTTTTCTTAGCTCCTCTGTTTTTTTATCTGTGTCTACCCTGAACTCACTAAGCAAATCTTTCATTATGTTGGTCATCTCTTTCCTGACCTGGTCTATTACCTCTAGTCTGATGTTCTCTATTGCTGCGCCTATCTGTTTTTGGACTTCTGTAGCTATCATCTCTGAGAGTTGGGTTGGGTGTCTTCTGACATCCTTGATATCATTGTCCTCTATATTTATTCTGGTTGGGCTGGGGGTCTGGGGTTGCGCTTTGGTTCTATGTCTGGTCATTTTGTTTGTATACATATGTACTTTACCCCTCTTAGTTTGTTCTCCGAGTTGGTTTGATATTTTCTTTGTATGGGGTTACAAAAAGGTAGGTAATAGCGTCCTCCTTGGGAATGTCTGTTTCTGCGTTTTCTTCTGGGTATATGTGTTTCTTGGTTCTTATGACCTTTAGTTCTCCAGGGTTATCTTCAATGACAAGGTCATGGTTGGCTCTATTTGGTAATGGAGACTTCAGAGAGAGGAAGGGAAAAGAAAGTAACAACGACAACAACAACAACAACAACAACAAAAAAGCTAAAAGAGGGACAATAGGAGAAGAAGGAGGAGGTAAAAAGAAACATACAGACATCCAAAAAAAAAAAAAAGTGTGGGTGGGAAAACAGCAGCAGATAGTGTCACCTGAGAGGAGGCCTGGATTGTATGCATGAGGATGTGTTCAGACCCTGCTGGCGCGCGGGCCCGGGCTGCAGTCTTTTGTCCCTAGCGCCGACCTGCTTACCTTAGCGGGGAAAATCCCTCGGTCAGGAGGCCCCGTCGGGCTGCTTTTGGGTGGCGGGGAAGGAACCGGGAAGCTCCCCACTGCTGGAGATCGCGATGGCACGCGTCCGGCCGGGGCTGCAGTCTTTTTCGTGTTTTTTTGTGTTTCTTTTTCTTGAAGTGTGTATATGGGATGAGAAAGTGTCCTGCTGTGCAAAATCAAGATAATATACTTGTATGTCCTAATATTATATTGATACTCACTGTTTTTTGTTTTTTGGGGGGTTTGTTTTGGTGCTGGGGATCAAACTCAGGGCCTTGTGTCTGCAAGGCAGACACTCTGATCACTAAGCTAAATCCCCATCCTACATTGATACTCACTGTTGTCACATATATACATTTGGGCCATGACCAAGTAAGACAGCAGTGAGCCACATCACACTACTCTACGTGTGACATATTTCTCCATAAAATCTCAAAACCTCTCTGTTTCTCGGAATCTGGCAACTAGCAGCTTTATACAACTTGCATCTTCTTGGGCTAAGGACTGGAGAAGATGAAGATGTCTAACATAAAAGAGACCAGAGGTCACTGGAGGACTTGGGGTTATTTCTTTTAGTAACAGTTGATCTAAGGGTTGTGGTAGAGTAAATAATGCCCCCCTGAAATGTCCACATCTTAATTCCTTGAATCTGTAATTGTTATTCTATATAGAAAAAAATAAAAGAAATTTTCAGAGATGATTGAGTTAAGAATTTTGAGCTGCAGATACTATTTCAAATAATCTTAGCGAGCCCTGAATGTAATCACAGAGCCTAATGAGAGAGGTGTGAAAGATCAGAGCTGATAGGTGTTGGGAGGCTTGGAGCGAGTAGTGAAGGGGCATGTCACAAGAGAAGAAACAGAATCAGCCTCTGGAGCTCAGAGGAGGGAACATCGAGAGGATTCTGCCCTGGAGCTTGCGGGAGAAGCAGACCCTCCAGACACCTTGATCCCACCCTGTGAGACTCGTATGTAAACCTTGAGCCCCTTCGTTTTGAGCGCTTCTTCTTTGTTCCCCAGAAGTCTCTCTCTGGCTGGGTTTGCTCTGTAAGTAAAGCCTGCTCGTTGCTGCTTTGAGGTCGCGTCTCATTCTTTCTCCCACTCACATACTAACACTGCTGGGATCACATTTTACCCAGTTTTTCCCTGAACCTCATCCTCACGATCGAGCTTTGGATTAGTCTTTTTATAACACTGCAGCACAGATAATGAGCCAGTTTATACAGATATAACAAAATTACACCTCACAAATTTTTTTTTTTGCTTGTTTCAAGATGGCTGAGTGTGTTTGGTGACTGTAGTTGAATGAAGTGAGTTATAATTAAGGACTCCGTTATATAAGAACATTTTGACTGTGGCGGGGTATGTGGAGATGCAGACATCTAAAAATGCTTTCAGTGGATGGTCCTTCTCCATGGATTTTGTCAAAAGTACTCCTTGAGATTCCACTTTGCAGATGTTAGCCTCTGACTACACCACAGGGCAGGACGCCTTTCAGTTTTGGGCAGCTCCATTTCAGGATGAGGGCTGATGGCTTGTGGGAATGCACATGTCACCGGCTCCCCAGACGTCCAGCACTCTCACCCCGGTCTTTACTCTCAGCTGAGTCATATTTGTAAGTGAGAATATCGGAACTGTCAGAATAGACCTCCACCGAAGTGCCGCACAGCCCAGGTCTTCTGTCTGTCCTCCGTCCTCTGCCCCTCCTCACCACAGTGGGACTGTCCCTGCTCTGGGGCCAACCGCCTGTTCAGTGTGGGGTCCCTTCCTTCTGTCCTGCTCATGCCACCCACCGAATTCCACATTCAGCCGATGAGGATGGACAGACCCCTGCCAACCTGACTGTTATCACTCTGGTATTTGTTCCTGGAAAGGTAAGTAAATACTTACTGAAGAGGCTCCAGTGGAGAATTACAAAGCCTGATACACAACAGGAAGGCTATTCGTCTCTCTCCAACCTCCAAAGAAAGTCAGCCGCCTCCAGCTCTGCTTCCCTCTTTCTCCTGTAGTCACTTTCAAAGCTCTCACAATGGGCAGTTCTCTCATTTCGTCCTCTCCTCTCACCCCCACCACTCACCTTTGAAACATCCTTGGATCTTGGGGATTGGATTGTGTGTGTGTGTGTGCGTGCGTGTGCGTGCGTGTTTGTGTACGTGTGTGTGTGTTGAGTTGGGGGCCGGAGTGGAGACTAGGAAATCCTTGAGGTTTCTTTCTTAAAACTTGACAGTTGGAAAATCAACGAAAGCACACAGTAGGTAAATGCACAGTGAGAGAGTAATTATAAATTATTAATAACCGCACAGGTGAAACAGTGCCACCCCACCCAGGTCCTTTCACTTTCTTTCTTGGCCTAATCACTATTCGGCATTATTTTCTAATCATGGTTCTTTGAGGAATCTCCATGCTGATTTCCATAATGGTTGTACTAGTTTACAGTCCCACCAACAATGTAGGAAGTAGGTAAAACTAATAATATTAACAAGAATGAAAACAAGGAAAGGGGATTTAAAGAGGAGGATGGGAGGCAGGAGGGAAGGGGATTAAAAACAAAAAGAACCAAAGCTGTTTTATGTATGTGCATCCACTCCCCAGGATGATATAGACTGCATGTACTGCAAACATGTACTAATATAAAAAGGACTCAATCAAAAGGCCCTGAGTTCGATTCCCGACACCCCCACGAATTTATACTGACAATCTTCGGCTTCACTGTGTGCCTGTTTCCAGCAGTGCTGCACAGCCCAGTGCAAACGTAATGTAAACTGAGCAGGTGGATTTTGTCTTTGTATTCTGTCTTCATCTGACTTGTGTCCTTCCACCAAATTTAAATACACTCACCTTATTTCATACCAAGTTAACATAGTGAAAACCAAGGAAGAAATTGTACCAACGACCCTGCCTGTGCTGTGCAGCTACTGTCACCCTTGAAAGGGAAACTTGACCTTTGCTTCGACTATTCTACCCAAGCGACTCTGAAGTCACTCACCATTTACTTTTCTCTTTCCCTTCTCCTCCTCCTTCGTGTTTTTTGTAAAGTCAGTGGAGGGTTCCGACTTTCTCACCTGTCTTCTCTCGGTCCTTCAGGGTCTGGCTTCTGCCTGTATCTCAGCCTCGCTGCGTGGAGCCCCAGGAAACAGTAGTAGTAACCTGAGATTAGGGATGGTGGATTCATGATTATTTGAATTTAAAAATACATTAACAATTCCGGTAAGATTTCATTCTATGTGTTTTTTCCCCCCGTCATAGTCAGGAAAGTCTGGCTGTGTAGAGCTGAGACCCATTAAAAGTAAATTGAAAATAGAGAACACTGGAAGGCTTCAGAGTTGCTCTGTGGGGTTCACCAGCTGGAAGCCTGAGTGGGCTCAGGAGCGCCTGGAGCTGGGAGCCGGACAGCTGGTCTCCTCGCTCTGTCTCTCTAGGCCACACGTCTCTCTTGGCAGCTTCCCAGGCAGGCCAGCTTTGGTTTCATTGCTGCCCTGCATACTGCCTTCTTTTGCC
This sequence comes from Hystrix cristata, assembly GCA_004026905.1. Classification (NCBI taxonomy): domain Eukaryota; kingdom Metazoa; phylum Chordata; class Mammalia; order Rodentia; family Hystricidae; genus Hystrix; species Hystrix cristata. The sequence goes on along the minus strand of PVJO010021093.1, from coordinate 26,402 downwards.
TCTCTGTGCACATGGCCGGCAGAATCTGCTGTTACTCTTCCCTGATACAACAGCAGAAATATTTCTCCAAGCTTTCTTGGCCGTCGAAGAAGCAAAGCCTTTTTTCCTTGTGTCCCAGGGTCATTCCTTAGTTTTAATTAACAGTCATTTTCCAATTCCTTATGCTTTGAAATTAATAATTGACCTGCGTTTTACTCTAGATAGAAACATCTTACTGACCCGACTCCTCTTTGTGTTCGTGCTCTATACACCGTATTCTGGCTGATGGATGTATTCAGATGTTTTTGTGACCATGCAAAGCCATCTCATCTCCTTTCCAGTCTCTTCATGCCTTCCAACCCCTTCATTTCTCTAAAACATACTTGTCTTTACTCATCACTTGTTTTTCTCTTATTTTTAAGACAGTTTTCACATTGTTTTTCCTTCTACAATCCACTTAATAAAATTTATAAGCTCTTATCCCAGTAATCCCAGATTTTAAAAAGAAAGCTATCATTTATATAGTCCATAACCATCCATTGAATGCGTCCTCTGTGTTGTGAGTGGAGCAGGCCCTTGATAAACAGAATGTGTCAAACTTACTTTTGGTCGCTCACTTCTGGCCCAAACATCAGCAGCCTTATCGTTGTCACTGCATAGTGAGAAATACATAGACTTGGAGAGTTTAAGTGATGCCCGCTGAAGACCTCACGATTACAAAATGAGAACAAGGGTTCAAACTGAGGTCTGTCTTCACAGCAAGTGCCTTAGAATTTGCATCAGAATTTGATGGAAATCTTCAGCAGAGGCAGAGCTCCATCCTTTTCTTGGTATAGAATGAAGTTCAATCGAGGTTTCCAAAAATTATTTGTTCCCATAACGGTAAGGAAAATATTTCAGTAGACTGGTATTTGTGTTAATAAAAATATGCATGCAAAACTATAATTTTTTTCTTGGAAGATGTATAAGACAATTACAAAAGAGTTTCCAAAAGTATTTTGACTCCCATCAGTCTCCCTACAGTGAGTTATGTGTGTTGTAATCTTTGGAGAAGGACACTCTGAAGGGTAAATTTTACCTCTATGTACAAGTTATTTGTTTGGTATTAAAACAGATATCTCATTATTTTATCATTAGTTCTTGAAGGCTTTTAAGAAGAAAAATCTACTCCATTATCCGTTATTACCATCTTAAGCCAATTAGTTCGTCATCTTAATTTTTGCTCTTTAAGCAACCCAAGGAGAACAAGATGAAAGAGACTGCATGTACTTAGCAAAATGCATTTTGAATCACAGAAGGGTCTGCTAGAATTTTGATTTAAATGTAGGCTTGTGCTGGGTTAGTGAAAAAAGAAACTGAGATGCATATAGCATCTCAAAGTACATGTGTTCAACATCTTGGTTTTGGCTTTGAGTCAATTTTCTTTACAGTTTTTTAACTGAGAGAGAATATGCCCTTTCCCCTGCAGCATGTAAGATACACTTCTCACTTTAGTCACTTTGCCATCCTTCAGGTGATTTCTATCTTTCCGTATCTTCCTGGGCTACCATTTGGAATGAAATAAATAAGCATCTCTTCACACTTGCTCCAAAACACAGACAAATGCCATCTGTCCCTTGAACTGTTCCAGGTGCAGCAACCACCCATCGCTCTCCATCTGTCAGAGGACATCCATCCGTGTCATGCGTGATGCCCGCGGATTCCATGTTCGACCACAGAGACAATTGTTTTCTGCACCACATTTTATACTAAGTAGAATGTGGAATTTTGATTTACAAATAAAATATGAAACTAGAAGTCAGGAAATATAGCTTTCTAAGCTGACTTTGAAGAACATTTTAAAGGAGGATTTCCAAAAAATGTCAGATGCATCAGTGGCCTACACCTTTAGCTTTTCAAGGTGAACAGTTAGCATGTTTATTTGTCAGTAAGTTAAATTTTGAAAGAAATAAAGGCTTTCTATTTGATCATATCAACTTATACAAGCAAATATTCTTGGAGGAAATACATTTGATAAACATTTAAATTAAGCAAAACTTTAGATTTGTCACCCTGGGTTTTAAGTAGCTTTTCTTATGACTTTATGATAGAAGGAGGCTGTGGTGCTTAGTGATTAGTGTTCTAGCTACTGATTGTAAAACTCGAGTTGGAGAATATTAGTACTACTATTCTGCCATACTGCAGACATCACGCTCCCAGGATTTATTTTTGAATGCATTTTTTTTGTGTTTTTGTGGTACTGTGAATTGAACACAAGGATAATATCACTGAACTACATCTTCAGCCATTTTATGCGAGGTTTCACTAAATTGTCCATATTGGCTTCAAACTTGAAGGTATCCTGCCTCAGCCTTCTAAGTAGCTGGGATTAAAGGCATGCGCTGTTGTACCCTGGATACTTCACTCTTTTTATTGCAATGTGTTTACTCTATGTTGATTTGTATCCAACTTTCTTGCCAAACACTCTTATTTTCTAAAATAATTTCTTGAAAATACTTTGTGACTTTTCTGCAATCATGTTACTTTTGAACGATGATATTTCTGTTTTGCTCAGTCATCATCTACAGTGTTTTCTTTTCGTGCTCTAAGCACTATACAGACCTCTAATATAATGCTTTCTGTGCATGATGATTTCAACATCTCACCACTGTTATGTTTTCTATATGTGCTTTATATATGCACTTTATCAGGTTAAGAAATAGCCTTTTATTCCCAGTTTGTGTGGGTTTTAAAAAAATACCAAATGAATATTGAGTCATTGTTCCTTTTAAGAAAATCATATTTCCTCAATTTGATCTATTAATAATGTGAGTTGCTTTGCTTCTCCTGATATTAAAATAATCTTGAACTCCTTAATTTAATCTGTATTTGTCATGGTTTTACATTTTGTTTGTTGATACTTGATTTAAGACTTTTGTATCTAATTTCATGAGTAAAATTGACATGTTTTGTAAACATATGCTTCTATTTTTAGGTTTTAATGTGAAAGTTATGCTAACCTCTTAAGAGGCTGCCATCTTTATGAAAGTAGACTTGTTTTTTTAGCATCTAAAATCCTCATATTAGTTTACTTCATTTTGTTCTGAAATTTATCCTAAAGAAATTTCTATACCCGACATCTGTTGACAATTCTCTTACTTTGTATGATAATCTCTATCTTCCTTTTTATCTTAAAAGATGTGTTCACTGAGTATTAAAATCCTTGACTATTTTTATTGTATCCTTTATAGATACAATATCTTTGCTTTCTGATTTACATATTTTTGTTTGAGAAGATCCTATAATTGTTATTGTAATTCACTGGAGGTAAGTGTAATTTTATTTGCTCTTAAAAATTTATTCTTTGTCTTTAGTTTCTATAATTTGGTCATCATGTGTTTATATAATGATATGTCTGTATGTAGTTTGCTGTTTTGGGAGGCCATTGAACTTTCTGAGTCTGAGGTTTGATCTATTTTTGCATTTCTGTGAAATATCACTCATTCCTTCTAATCGCCTCCTTTTATTATGTCATCACTAACTCTAAAATCTTTTTTACTTTTAACTTATAGTCTTTTAAAAGGCATTTTGGATAATTTCTTCAGTGCTTTCTACAGTTCACTAGTTTTTCTTTACGTAGTTTTTCTGTTAAGCTTCTGAACTAAATTTTAAATATAATGTATTAGTTATATCTAGAAGTTTTGTTTCCTTCTTTTATTTTCCAAATCTGCTTTCTCTTTACATATGTTCATATATTTTTTTCCTGCAGTAGACAGAATAAAGATGTCCGCTAAAGAGGTCCATATTACAATCCTCGGAACCTATGAATATCTTATGTTACATGGCAAAAAGAAATTGAGTTTTCAGACAGCAATAAGGTTGCTTATCAGATACCCGTGGGATAGAGGGATGCCTGGATGACATGGGGGTGCCAGTACAATCAGAAGAGCCCTTCAAATTAAAAGTGAGAGGCAGGAGACTCTGTTTAGAGTGATGTGATTTGAGAAACACTGAACTGCCCATTGCTGGATTTGAAGATGGACAAGGAGTCAAAATTGAAGCAATCTCCTACCCTGCAGAAATTGGAAAGCACAAGGCAAAGATTCTCACCTTGAACCTCTAGAAACAATGCAGCCCTGGGAGATCACGTAGGATTTCTGATCTCCAGAACTATGATAAATTTGTATTTTTAAGCCTCTAAGTTTGTGGTAATTCATTATAGCACCAGCAAGAAACCAATGCTGGATATACTAAGGATTTGAAAAATTCTTTCTATAAATTTTACTACTGGCTTCTGATTTTATTACTTCTACTGTTATCATAGTAATTAAGTCTTTTTTTCATGAATATTCCAGTTCCCTTCTTTTTCTGAGTACATAGCAGGATTTGACTACTTTATTCTTTTAAAAAAATTAGTTCAAAAAAAAAATTAGTTCAGTTTTTTAAAAATTTTTACTTACACATAATAATTGCACATATATGTGGGGTACATGTGATGTTTCAATATTTGATCATTGTATCATGATTTGATGCATTGTATCATGATCAAATCAAGGTAATTAGTTTATCAAGTGTTTGTTATTTCTTTGTTGTTAAACACTCAAAATACTCCAGCTCTTCCGAAGCATATACTATGTTATTATTTATTATAATCACCTCATTATACAATAGAAATGTAGAGCTTATTCCTCTTATTGAAGTATACTTTTTTACCTATTGACCAGTCTCTTCCCATCTTCTCTCCCTTTCACCCTCTCTAGTGTTTGAGGATCATTATTCTCTCAGTTTCTATGAGTTCAATTTTTTTTAGATTCCATATGTGAGGGAGATCAAGTGGTATTTGTGTTTCTGGGCCTGAGTTATTTTGCTCAGCATAGGGTTTTTTTTTTTTTTCTTGCACACTCATCCATGGCCACAAGCAACCGTGGAACTTTGGAAGCTTGATGTGGCCTACTGACGTCCTTACTAGTAATCTGTGAGGATAAATGATGGAGGCGTTTTCCTGCCTGAAGCTTTAGGAATCGACACACAGTTTGCAATAGTCTTTCCCACTTCTGTTGTAGTCATGGAAACATATGATAGAGCCTGCGCCAGCCTGAATTCCTGAGTGATGATAACAAGCAAAGTACCTCTGCTGATCCACATTAGACATGAAGTCTGAGTGCAAACTAAGCTTTTGTTCTCTGAGATTTGGATTTTTCTTATGATAGTACAGTCTATTTACCCCCTCACTTATACAGAAAATGGTGCAAGAAGTGAATTCAGTTATAATTTTTTAAAAGAAACTTACAATGTGTGGTCTTGTCTGAGGGATCGTTGTTGCCTGAAACACCTCTAGAGACCAAACTTTACCTAATTGTCATACAGCTCTACAGGGTAAAGGAAGCCAAACACTGGCAATGTCTGTTGGCTGTTATTAGTTGCATCTGATATTACAATATATAGATATGCTTAAAAAATAATTGTTATGTAGAGAAGTCTTGTTCTCTAAAAGTTTGTCTTTTTTGTTTTGTTTTCATCTTGGTTTTTAATGTTACTTTGCTTTGCTGCATTTCAGTGCCAAGTTTCAAGATGGACAATTTCCTTACTGAAACTTTAAACCACTTATATTTATCACTATATTTATTATATTAATTCTTACAGCATGGTTGGGGTACCTTAAGTTTCCAATTTTATGAAAGTCTCTTATTAAGAGTTCTTATCTTGAATACGACCCTAACTTTCCCCCCTATTTTCTAGTTTCAGTATGGAGGAAAACTATTATACAAAGTAGTCCTTGCAGGCCAACCCGTGGCTATGTTTGAGAAGATTTTATTTACATATGAAACAGTTACCTAGACCAACATGTTGCTGTGTAAAATGAAAGTCCTCAAGACAAGGTTTTGAAAGGAATTAACACACCCTACATTGATTTTGCTACCAATTTACCAAAGATTTAAATGATTTCTTCTTTGTTTCCCTTTTGATTATTGCAATTTTCACTTCCCTTCACCCATGCTATTTCAGTCTTACATGGAAAGAATGTTTCTCTTTTTGCAGGTGAATATAAAGTGTATTACTGAGCATGTAAAATCTCTGTGGACATAGTTGAGCGAGGATTGTTGTTCCTCAAGTCATTTGCTCTTTTCAGAGTCAAGCCAGAAAATTCACACCAAGAACTTCAAAGCTGGTGTGTAGAGTATTGAATTTAGTAGGAAATTCCGTTGGTTTTATGAGCACAGAGATTGCAATATACATAAGAGGCATTATGGAGTTAGTGGGAAATTCCTTCTGTAATAAGACAAGGTCAAAACCAAAAGGTGATATAATTTAGTTTCAGTATCCCATATAATATTTTTTAATTAAAAACTTATATTTTCCTTCAGGTCTTATTTTTAAACACTAAGTGAACCTCTACTACTTTTCCTAGAAATACAAAACTGAAATGAAAATTTTATCTTTTTATTATGACACCTGCAAAATGCACTCTTTGTAGATAAGTAAAGGATACTGCTACCCTTATAAATAGAAGTCTTTTTCTTTAAATTTCTGTCTTCTGTAAGTTTAAAGTCAAGATTATATCTTTAATTGGCCGTGAAGGAGTCAGCCAGCAGCCTGCACATCGGTGTCAGGCATGAGTGCCTGAGCCCTGAGGAGAAGTTTCAAAGTCCCAGCAGCATCGTGACTTATCTAAATATTGCCCTTATTTGTTTAGAAATGAAATTACTGTACCAGCTTCCTCAGTTCACGCCCTGGTCTCAGCTCGGGTGGACTGAGCAGATGAGTGCTAGTGGTTAAAATGAATGTCATTCTAGAGAAAACACTGAAAAAGGATATTATAAATATAGCAGAAACACTGCGGAAAACCTGTATATGACTCCTAATGATGCCTCCCAAGAGGAAACGTGATCATTTTTAATTCTGTTAACTGCTTCTTCTCCGGATGCCTTTGGATCTCTAAATAATATACGAGTATCAAGGTTTTACTATGTCAAGTTTGTGTCTTACCTTCTGACTTTTTGCTATGCTGGCTTATCCACAACATCTCGTCCGTCCTTCCTCGTTTATTCATTCCAGAAATACTCGCCGAGGGCGCAGGGCAGGCCGGGTCATGGCGACACAGCTATTAATAAGACGGATCAGGCTCCCGCTCTCAGAGAGCACTGTGCCCGCTTAGAAGAGGGAGCGCACGAAAATGAACTAAAGAGAAAATACAAATGTTAACGAGCAAACTGAAGACAATAAAGCACAGTAATGACAATGAGGAAAAGAAGTTTACAGCAAGGAGGCCATTATTTCTGCTCTGCATCCTCAGGCGATGTCCTGGTCCCTGTCTTTCTGCTGTCCCTGTGAAAACACAGCATCCTCCCGGCGCGGGCCCTCCCTGGCGTTTCTCTACACTAGGGCAAGCAACAGCTTCCCTAGAGGTTGTTCTGTAGACGTCTCCCGCTGTCTCTTTCCTAAACCAAATACATTGGCAAGAGCCATGGAACTACTGTGATTGGTTTAAAGAATCAAGATTTATCCACAGAGCAAGAGCTAGCGCCATTTACAACCGCCCGTGACCAGGGTAAGAATGTGGAAAAAAATAAAAACAAGAGAGACTGGCAAGGCTGGATTTTGGAAAAATATCTGATGTACTTTTTCTGGACCAGGACCTTTGTTTGAAGCATATTGTTGTTTCTTAAGACAAAGTGTGGGGGGGAAAATTTCAGGGCCCCTGTATGGATAAAAATGCCCCAGTGTTTCTTTTTATTGTTGTAGTTGTCTTTGTGTGTGTGTGTGTGTGTGTGTGCCGGAGATCAAACTCAGGGCCTTGCGCTTGGTAGGCAAGCACTCTAAGCATGGAGCTAAATCCCAGTGCAACGCCCCAGTTTTACCTCCCAAATGATACTGTATAGTCTTGGGCTCCTGCACTGAAAATTGTGTTTCCTGAGAAACTTGAAGGGATCGCGGCCTGTCTACTGGGTTACAGTGAGGACTGTCATACAGAATTCTCTAAGTGGTGGTTGAAACCTCTGGAAATGTGCAGGTTTGCTCTCAGTTCCTGGGGCTTCTATTGTCGCTTAATGTGTTAGTTTTGTTTTGTTGTGTTTTCCCTTCAACAGCATAGATCTAAATTCTTATGATTTTCTATTTCTGGGCATTTGATTTTATTGCTTAAATTGTTATTTCCTACCATTTTTAATTCTGTCTTTTTGAAAAGGTTATTAACTACATGTTTGATAGCATGAATTGTCTTTTTTTTTAAGAGAAGACAATTTATTTAGAAGACTATTTAAAAGGAGTGAGAAAAGGAAAGGGAGATGATAGATAGCTATTCAATGAGTAGGGAGCATTCGAAAGTGAAATACTCTATGAATCGTCTTTTTAAATTTTTCTTTTCTCTCTTACATTTTTATCTCTTTTTAATCATCCATTTTATTGTCTAATTCTTGGTTTAATTTTAATCTCCATAATCACACTCTTTATTTTCATGACTTTTTAAATTTTCTCTGCTCTTTTCTTACTGCAGATCATTCTGTTCCAGATACGGCTACAAAATTTCCATAGCCTAAAACACAGTTATCCTAAAATCGACTTCTCTCATCCACTGTTGACAAGCAGATAATGTGTTTTCTACACTTTTGAATTCACAAAAGGGACTGAAGGGAAATAATGTTAATGGCTTTATTTCAATTCTGAAACACTAACTTTGTAAAGTTATAGGTTGCAGAATGAAAAGATAAATTTAGACAATGTGGAGAGTGATGTTTGTGTGGCCAACAGCACAGGTCAGCCTGTGTCCTGGTCCCAGTGATGTCGCCGTGGGGTCACGGCCACAATTTGCCATTGTCACAATTGCTAGGATGCAGGATCGGAGCTGGCTGGTTTCTCAGTCCTTGACCTTTTCCCTATTCTGTATTGACATTTTCCTAGTTTTTTTCGTCTCTAATTTAGCCCCTGCCCTGTTCTTGCTCTCTCTACGATCTTACCAAGGCCTTTCTGTCCCTCCAATACATCTTGTTTATTTATATCATTATTTTCTAACACTGATAATCTATAGCAAAAGCCATCAAAATTATATGATTGATTTATGGTAAAATGTAAGTGATTGATAGTCCAAAGAAGTCTTAAAATCTCATCAATCTTTAATTGGCCTAATTGACAGGGGAGGATTTTTTTTTCTTTCTTTTTTTGGTTCTGGAGATCGAACTAGGGCCTTGTGCTTGCGAGGCGGGCACTCTAACCACTGAGCTGAATCCCCAGCCCAGGGGAGGATATTTGTGAGAGCTTTCCTAACGCCTCTTGCTTCCTCCAGGCAAACTCTCACAAGCTTCATCCCAGACACACCAGAACCGTAATCCGCAACTTCATGCCTTAATTCTGAGAGAGGTTTATGATACTAAAAGTGATATGTAAATGTATTCATTTGCTGTACATCTGCATATGCATTATATAGATAATTGTGACTACCCACTGTTGTCAGACAGGAGAGTAAATCTCTCCTTCCACGGTTTTCAAGATCCCAGTAATAACAAAGGTGATTTTTACACACAAAAGTCTGTGGGAGAGAAAGCACTCACAGGGAATCCTACAACATTTTCTTCCTCAGAAACACTATGATACCAATTTGATTCCAACTGAAAGTCTTGTAAATATTGATTAAAGGGATTTATTGCTTAGATGATAAATGAGGGCCTCGCATGTGTTGTTAAATACTAATGACCTCGGAATGCATTTGGAATGATGTATGTCTGGTTGTTCAGTTTGCTTGTGTAAATGAACTTGCCCTATATGGGCCACAGATGAACTGAAGAGTGATTAGTTTTGCAGCCCAATGACGCTAGGTGATCGATGCATAACACAGACCTCAAAGCGAATCTTTAAAAACTGGTCTTCAAATGGCTCGTGATCACGGAAGCACGGTAGACCCCAGTGTAGGAAATAGACTCAAGGGTTTGTGTCTGATGGTTCAGGCTTTCTGCTCTGTTGAGGCTAAACCTGAGCTGAGCTTGTCATATCTTTTTTTTTTTTTTTTGTACTGGGGATCGAACCCATCACCTTCAAAGTGATCTATATCCCTAGCTCTAATGCCTCCTCTAAAAAAAAAAAAAACAAACTTTTGAGACAACTTGCAGAAGCAGGGCTCCAACTTGCAGCCTTCCTGCCTCAGCCTCCCAGAGTGTTGGAATTACAGGCATGTACCACCAGGTCCAGCTTTAGGTTTTGCTAACCATCAGTAAAGACTGGCGCTGGGTAAGACTTGTGTTCTGGGAGTGTGTATTTGATGATCTCGGTTTTGTTATCTTGCAGCATATGTATGTGTAAACATCTCCTGTTCGTAGTGGCTCTAAAATGAAAATGTATTCAGGAAAATATATCCTGTACAGTTTTTGACTATAAAGCACAAAATAGAAATTATTTTACGATTAAGGGGATAAGGATATTAGAGCTTGACCTAGGCTTGAATTCTATTTCTGTAATTACAAATGTGCACATTTTAGCACGTTACCTCTCTGAATTTCAATTTCCTCATTACCAAGAACAATACATATTAGTAATCTTAATACACGATGGAAACTATGTGAGATAATTTATCGATGGTATCTTTAATCTTGTCAGAATAGTGCACCTTTTACCGTGTCATTTTCTCCTTCCCTTTAGCCCTCATAGGTCACACCTGTAAACCAGTTTGTCCAGCACGCTCATCACACTGTTGCACAGGATGTGTACAACAATGTCCCCGTGTTCTGAAATGATAGCAGCACACAGACGCTCTGTAGATGCTTTAGTGAGTGTGAATAGTAATACATGTACTCCCAGTGCACAAATCCAGGTTTTCATTTCAGAGTTATTTTAAATTATACACTCTATATGTTTCCGAACATGATGTATTCATAGTTTATGTGCTAACTAAGACCTCTGCTCGTTTCCCTATAAGCTGTGATAGCCCATCATGATTTATCGCTGTCCATCATATGACTACAGAGTTTGAGGCTTTGAAATTTTTGAGCAATTTTTTCTGATTGCAATTCACAAGAGTTGGGAAATGAAAGTATTTGCTCTTGGTGACTTGGTGTTACTGATGTACTTTGAAAGGACTGTCTAGACGTCATTCCTAGACAGATATCTAATAATCATGAGTGAATATGGTACATCTAGTGACATAAGATATGGATCACTTTACATGCATATTTATTTAAATGCTTATTAGCTTTCATTATAATTTTTGTCATATTGTGTGCATTGGAATATTTTTGGTTAATTCTGGTGTGGGAGAAAGCTGGTGCAAACGCAAACATGGGAGACACTCTAGGAAACAGAAGAGGTGGGTAGGAGGCATTTTGAAAAGGGACGGACATCTCTAGACTCAGGAGCAGGTAAATTCTGAATGACTCAAGGCCATTCCTAATGAGACCGGTGTGTATGCTATAGCGTCAGCCCGGCAAGTACAGCTAGTAACCGTAATCCTAACTGCTTCTTGACGCTGTCCTCTTGTGGGCACCTCTCGTGTCCTTTCCTGTTACACATTTCTAACTTTGTTCGTTTTGTAAGAGCAGCTATTCCAAATGTGAACGGATTGTGATATTTAATTGACAGTGTAAAGTTTGAGAAAAAGTGGATGTTTTTCTTTGTGGATAGGTGTGTGAAATGATCAATTATTTTAATCCATCACAGAGGAAAATTACACTAAAATGCTGCAAATTATACTAAAATGTTTTCCTGGAATGCAGAACTATCTTTTGTTCAGAAAAAAATAATGTATCTTCCAGGAAAAAATAATTGCCATGTATTTCCCTCAGTAAATATTTAATTTCCTTCATCCTGCGTGAGAAGACTCCTGTGTATTTCAGATGTCCGCTTTTCCTGAGGTCGGACCATGTTTGGGGCCCCTCCCTGACTTACACGTGGGAGAACAGAATAGTAGGCAATTTGTGTGGATCAGCACTGTATTATTACTCTTCAGCACATTTTTTTCTTTGTGTAATAGCATCAAATTGACTTTCTCTTAGCAGTATACTGGTTCAACTTTTTTCCAGGAACCAATATTACATCTTGTTTGCCTGCCCGACAGCAACTCAGGCCTTTTACCCCAGCGCTGTTATTAGTGTTGTTCTCAGCTGTTCTAGGATGCTGTTTTTATTCCAGAGATCCTGGCTCGAATCATCTTCTTCCTGATTTGCTTCCCTCTTAAATTTGAGATTTACGTCTGAGACCGTCTGTCCCTTATGTTCATAAGACATTTCACTATTATCAGCACATCCAAAATTCTTCTGTCCTGAAAGTCATCAACCACAGTAGCAAGAAGAGTTGAGAGCACACTGAGCAGTTTTGGATGCCCAGGACCGAGTAAAACCAAGACAGGTAAGGCTGGTGCGGTCTGGGCATCCCCAAGAAGGTGAAGTGGGGAAACCGAGAGCCTGGACTTGGTGCTGGTGATGGAGACAGGTTATCCTGGAGGGCAATAAAACCTGCTAATGCATATGAATGCGCTCATCAGTAGAAGATTTTTTTTTTTTTACCACATATATACATGGCTAAAATTGCTGCCCTGAGGGTACAGGCTTCCCGAAATAGCAACATCTGAATGTGACCGAAATTCAACCAGCAATTGTGGTTTTCCAAGCACTCTACTGAACAGTTTCTTACAGAAAACAAAAAATTAATGTTGATGTCACGATGCATATGCATTTAAGAATACATTTCCATAGTTTGTGTGTGAACCGTTGAATGAGAGATTGTTTATTCTTCTAGTGTAAAAATGTATATGTAATTTCTATTTACAAAATTAAGAAAAATCTATTGTTAAATGAAAAGCACATTAAAGCTAAAAGGATTTGGAATTCTATTATCCAGAAATAACGACTACTGTTCAATGTTTGATGAATGTCTCTAGTTTTATTTTCATTTACATAAATATTAATTTATTTACATCATCTACAAATTTGTCATATGTGGACATATTTTTAAGCTTGAATTTCTTTCTTAGTTCATGGGTTTTAAATAAGTTAATAGGCCACTTCTGTTATTATGAACAGTGCTACATCAAAAGTCCTTGTGTCTGCATCTTAAGTACAGACAAGATCATTATTTTTATGTCTTTTGATAAAATTATACTTTTATTTTTACGTATTATTGTGATTTCTTTTAATGAATGTTGCCCCTACCTTATATTTTGCATAGAATTAACATTATCCTTCTACCTTTTTTTTGGCTGATTTTTGAAAGATATATTTTTCCCCACTAACTTATATTCAATCTGTGTGTGTTTATGTGTACATTCTAAATGTTTCTCTTGTCAATGGTATACAGCCAGATGTTAAAATTATAACACCATAATCTGTTTTTAATGGATGGATTTCATCCATTTTCATGCATTAGAGTGAATAATTGTGATTAATAGTTAATGGTACAGAATTATATCTGCATCTTCGTGTTTCTGTTTTTCATATTTTTCCCTTTCTTATTTTCTCGTTCCCTACCTTCTAACGAATCATTACTTTTTTCTCTCCTTTGTTTTAGAAATTTCATTCAGTTCAATACTAATTTGGGCCTCTTATTATGCGACAGCCACAGCCCCCATTCCCAAGATTGCAGAGATGGCCAGAGAAGATGCAAATCCTTCCTTCACGGCTCATATATTCTCTGTAGGGAGGTAGATGACAAACCAATTAGTAATAATAGCAGCTAACAATTCCACCAGACTTTTAAATCTCCAACTTCTTTACTCGCTCTTTATGTAATAAGTGCAGAATAGCTCCATGCGCTGTGTGCCATCAGTATGCTTATTTTACCAATAAAGGGAAATAAGACACAGAAGATCAAATAATTGGCCCAAAGTCATACAGATAATAAAGAAAAAGAATCAGGATTAATCTTAGACTTCCTTCCTCCAGAGTCTACCTTCTTTGCAACCCATGGGCTAAATTAGCACCATAAAATGGGAAAACAGTGTTGGGCAAGGGTGTTAGGAAGTCTAAGCATAATCTATGATATAAAATAACACGAGAATAAAGGCCACACTTAAATATATAATATTTGAGTAAAGACGTGAATAAGGCAAGGAAAGAAGTTATGCAGACGTCTGGGGAAAGAAAATTCCAGGTGGAAAACAATACTAATTCTTGTGGTGGTGGCTGTTGCAAGGAGGAGCCCTGTGCGCGCAATCAGTAGGGTCTGGTGGTTTGGGTCTTAAATGTCCCCTGAAGGACTTGCATGCTGGACACTTGGTCCCCAGTGCAGCAATATTCAGGGGAGGTTCTTTTGCGAAGCGATTGGGTCATCAGGGCTCTGATGTCCTCAAAGAATCAATTCATTGATGAGTTCATAGCTGAATGGACTACGGGGAGGTGGTGGAAACTGTAGCTGCAGGGCCTAGTGGGAGGGAGGTCAGCAGGGGCACGGCCTGGAAAGGGCGCACCTTTCCCTAGCCCCTCCTGCTTCCTGAGCATCGGGGTGCACAGCGTCCTCACAAGCTCCCACCACCACGATGGTTTGCCTCGTCTCAGGCCCAAGGTAATGGAGCTATGGACCATGCAGTGAAAACTCTGAAAGTGCGAGCCAAAAGTCAACCTTTCTCCTCTAAATTTATTTTCTCAAGTATTGTGCCACAGCAGTGGAAAGGCGACTAAGACAAAGGATTTGATGATGACAGAAACCAGACCATGTAGAGTCTTACTGGCTGCAGAAAGACCCTTTTTACTGGAAACACAGACACACTCATTTTTATACTGTATGACTGCAGAGTAGAATGGTTCCAACAGATTACATGGACTGTTAAGCCTAAAATATCTCCCATTTGGCCTTTTACAGGAATTTTGTACAGCTCTGTCATACTCCAAAAATGTTTTTTGAGTGAATGAATAAAATAGCTCAATTTTGATGGTTTATTTTATATATACATACATATATATAGTTTTATATATATAACTATGTATGCTGTACAATGTACACTGTATGTTTCATGTATGAGAAACATGTACATAATACATTTGTAAATATAACATGCATTAAATGTATATTAGATGTACTGTTTATGAAGATATGTGATAAAGCAGGACACAGTGGTGTGCACCCGTGTCCCAGCTATGCAGGAGGCTGAGGTAGGAGGAGCTCTTGGGCCTAAAGGTTAATGGTCAACCTGGACAACATAGAGACCTTATCTAAAAAAGTTATATAGATCCATAATTATACAACCATAAAATACAACTACATATAACTATAGCTATATATAATACATATATATATGCACATATTGTATTCTCTCCTCAACTGAACCCTAAAATATTAACTCTGTTTTATATTATTTACTCTTTTCTCCATTTAGCCTGGTCCTAAGGTAGTCAATAAATACTTGGAATTGACATATGTTATATTAATTGTTAACTCATCAAAAAATTATAAACTTACGCTTCTGAATGGAATGCTAGAAATCTAGAATACGGGTACAGCGTGGAGTAGAATGAGTGATGGAAATACAAGCCAGTAATTGTTGCTGTTTTCAGGCCGGGCAGGCACACGGGCCTTTGTGAGTTGCGGCTAAGCAGTCTCACAGAGTTAATAAACTTTTTCTACAGTGCCTTATTAGCAACTAACAGTTATACCCAGGGAATAACCAGCTCAATGTACTTTTGAATCAGAACTTCGACTTTAGATTCTTTTGCTTTTCCAAGGGCTTTGAGTCAATCCTAAAAGCTGATGGATTAAAATTATATGGCCAAAATAGCTTCGAAGTATTTAGTCCTAAACTGTCTCATTAATGATATTTAAAGTAGCGTAACTCTTACTTATGAAGAAAATATAGGTAGGAAAGTAGGGATAACTTGGAGGAGCTAAAGGCAGTGATGTGCATTAAACTGGAAAAAATGGCTTCAATAATGTGTCCTGAAAGCAAAAATCTATAGTAGAGTTATTTTGTAGCTAGCTGTCTCTTCAATTATAATTTATCACGGGTTGTGTGGAAGTTTTAAAGTACCATAAACACTGCCCGACAACAAGCAAAATTAAAACTCTTCTCTACACACACAGTGGATACTATTTGTAGCAGTGTCATTTAGCCAGTGACTCCACAAGTCATATAAAGCATATAGCTCATAACTGCACAAATCTTTCACAAGGGGGTGTGAAATACTCAACTTTTATTGTACTAGCTTAGATCTATTCGAGTTCATTACGTGGGCTGGTGTCCATCTGCTTGACACACAAGACCTCTATCAAAAGAGATGGAGGCTCAAAGCAGTGATACGCAGGACACCGAGGACCCCGGTGCATTGTGCACAAGCTCACACATTTTTGGTTGAATTGAACCTGTGGTCTAGTCCATCGTCTGCCATAGCTTCAAGCCTTCTCTTTTGTTTTTATGTAAAGATTACTGACCAGAGTTGGTGCAATTTGTTGAAATAACCCTCTTTCTGATCTTAGACTTACAACATGAATTGTCAGTTCTGGATCATATGACTCTACACTCCAATTATTATAACATAATGAACAATAGTTCCCTCAGGTGTGTCAACTTAAAAATTTGAAGAAAAATGGGGCTGAAATAAGGAGGTGGAAATTGAAAAGGGATTCGAACTAATCTTGTTATTGGAGACACAATAGAAAAAAAAACAACCTTTTTTTTTTTTCTAGTAGAGGAACTACATTGTTTCCTTCTAGGGACCATGTGAGATTTATTTGTTTTCATTTTAGGAAACAAGAAACAGGGGTATGTGTAAAAGAAATGCTGAGTTTCTGTATGCAGGAAGGAGAGGAAATTCATACTTACTGAGGTGTGTGTGTGCGCATGCTACTATAGTAGAGGTTTTCCAAACATTATCACGTTCAATCGTGAAGGAATATTAAAGATGAGAGAACTGGGTCTCTAATGACATTCGTGAGTCCATCCCGCAGGCGCTCGTGTACAAGCATCAGCACGTCATTACGACTTGTTCCATAAAGCCTCCAGAGCAAGAAACGCAAAGCTGGGGTGGCCTGCAGTAGCGATGTGGTTCTTTGACAAGGACTGTTTCTTCCGGTTTCTCTGCGCAGCGTCCACACTTCGGGCTTCCACCTGCAGCCAGTTTCTTCTTGGCTGTGGGATGTTCGCCCTTAACACCTGAGCGACACGCTTCCCGCCTCTCCTGAGCGCGCCTGAGAGCAAACAAGGCTTTTCCGAGTTCAGCCTCTCGCAGCGCGGTCTGTCCTCGCATCTCCGCCCTGAACAGCTAAACGCGGCCCGGGAGGAGTCGCCTCCCCGGACAGACGGTCGCGGTCGGCTGGGGGCGAGATGCTAAACGGGTGAGCCGAGCTGCCGCCTCAAGGGCCCCTCCAGGTTCTGGGGGGCGGGGACCGAGTCCCGGGAGCCCCGGAGCGCCGCTGGTCCCCGAGCTTGGTCGCGGTGGAGGCGACTCCGGGGAGCTCCGCGTTCAGTCTGCACACGCGGAGCGGTTGCTCAAGGGAGGAAGGTAGCGCCTTCTGTTTTCCGGGGCTCTTGCGCATCTCTTGCTCTTCCTCTCCCGTGCACTTCCGTGGTTTGGTGATTTCATGGAGTGCTAAGTCTGCATTACTTTATCATTTATTTATGTGCTGCGGCTTTTTTGCTTCGTGGTTGCTCTGGGGGTACATAAATCACAGTTACGGGGATTTAGCTCAGCCGTTAGGGCGCTTGCCTAGCAACCGCAAAGCCCTGAGTTCAATCCTCAGCCCCAAAAAACAAAACAAAACACACAGTTATAACATTCTTCTAACCTAATAACATCTTACCTTTAGGAGCCTGCAAATCCTTCAGACTTTTACCCTCCCCGCACACTATTACTCTTAGTGCCATAATTTACATCTTTTAATGTCATGTATCCCTCAAAAGTTATTGCGACTGTGTAATAGCTATACGTGTACTATAAATAACTATAAATGACTGTATACATACAACTATTTCTGACCATTTTGACTTTTAACATTCATACTAGGAATCTGAAGATTTGGAAACCGCTATCATGGTAGCACTGTACCTGGAAACCGTCCCGGGTTTTTCTCTTCAGGAGTTTTTTTCACGTGTGTATTTTCATGATAACGATCACCGTCCTTGCTTCCTGCTGAAGTGTTGCTTAAGCCTTTCTCGTGAGGTAATGAACTCCCTGAGCTTTCGGTGTTTGAGAAAGACTTTCTCCTTTACCTGAAGGACTAGTTTGGTGGTTAGAGTGTTCTTGGCTGGCACCTTTCACCTTTTAGCACTTTGAATATATTATCCCATCGTCTCCTGGTCCGCAAGAGTTTTTCTGAGAAATCTGCTGATAATCTACCAGGCATCACCTTATATACTACTCAGCTCTGTCCTTGCTCCTTTTAAAATTCTTTCTTTGCCCTTGACTTTGTACACTTCAATTATAATGTGCTTTGGCCTGAGCCTGTTTGGAAACTTGAACTCCAGGGATCTGGATGTCTCTCTTTTTCCAGATTTGGGAAATATTTTACTTGTGAAATAGTAAAATTGTTGTGGAAAAGCAAACTAAGTGATGGGAGAAAGTCTTTGTGAGCTATATATTCTGTGAGAGATTAATATTCAAAATAGATAGGGAACTCTTACAACTCAATATTAAACAAACAAAAAGCACACACTATGTTTTAGTTACTTTTCTCTTGTTGTTGGGACAGAATACTCGACACCCAAAGTTAGGGGAAGAAAGGTTTATCAGCTCACAGTCTGCAGAGGTTTCAGTCTATAGTCCGCTGGGTCCGAGGCAGGGCGGCGTGGCAGAGGCAGGGCGGGCCCAGCAGCCCACCGACCGGCTGACCGGCAGCAAAGTAAAGTGAGGAAATGCAAGGAATGTATGCAAATAAGCAATGCAAACAAGCAGCTAATTAGCCTCTTCCTGTATCTTTTATCTAGGCTACCTGTCCCCAGGGCGGCCCGCACTCCCACCCCCAATCTCAGTCTCACATCCTTGATCCCAGCAGAACCATGCCAAATCGATCAATAGATTAATTTAGTAACCACACACTCTAGATCCAGCTATCTCTTACCACATGAGGCTTTGGGGGGACATCTAGACACAAACCATAACACACTAGTAACTCATTTAAAAGTGGTCAAAGGGTTTCTTTAAGAAAGATATACAAATGACTAGCAGGTGTATACAAATATGGTCAACACTAATCACCTGGGAAATGCAAATGAAAACCCTAATAACATACTGCCTCACACATGTGAGTGTGGCAGTTTCTTCCCATGTTTCATTTTATTCCTGAATTGTTTAAAAACATTCTGTAAGTTCCAGAAAACTTACATTTATAGTGTACCAAATCATATTAGGTAGAATTCAAGAATCCTATATGCAGGTGGCTTTCAAAAATATTTCCTCCTCCTAGTGTATCTCCTCACTCAATTCTGAATTTCCATTTTTGGTTTTCATGCATAATTTCCTCTCAGGCCGTCTCCTTGTTTGGTTAGCTCATGGAAGAATTTGAATATTGAGTAAATGTTTTTCAAAATAGAATGCCTTGTTTATTCAAAGGGGATGAACTGAAGTAAATTCTTCAGGTCTGGAGTTCTAAGAACTGTAGTCTTGGACTTCTTCCAACATTTCTCTGCTGTTAGCATCAGAAGGAACCATTTGCTTGAATAATTTTCCATGTACACTCCCAAGTGAGAAGAATTCTCTTTACTTCTTTAACGTTTAAATGAAGATTTTCAAACATACACGAAGTTAGAAAGAATAACATAACAAAGTACCCTATAGCACAACTCAGATCTGAAAATTAACATTTTCCCTACCGTTTTTAAAATTTTTACTCTCCTCATTTTTCCACCTAGAAAGTTTTAAAGTAAATCCCAGACATCGTGTCATTTCATCTGTGAATAATTTTGTTTGCTTGGAGCTCTTCATTAAAGGTTAAGCATTGTGGGAGAAAAGCATTCATATGAATATGGTAACCGTAGTCATCCCCTAGATGGCTCAATGTGGTAGAGCCAAAAGGAGCTTCGCTGGCATCTGGCTCTTTGAAGTCAGGAACCCTGACTCAAGGGCACGTTACGGGTGGGATGCTGGCCATGGACATTAATGTCCGTGTCCTCAGCGCTCATCTTTAAAGTGGGAATTAAAAATATTGCTCAGTTCAGAGTTACATACCAGCTTATTATAAAGATGATATACAATAGTATAAATTTACTTCGTAAATCTCAAAAAGAAAGTATTAAAATATGTTTTATAGAGCCTTGAGCCTTGTAAGGACCAAATAAATGAGCACTAAGTGGAAAAAAATGTATACATAAAAATAATTAAAGCTATTCCCTGTACACGGTTGTGTGAAAAGCATTAAATTAAATCACTTCAACAATTCACTCAGTTGGTATTGAACACTAGCTATCTAGAACTCTGTAGTAATTGAACGTGTAGTACACATGAAGTACACCTTTTTACTGTTTCACATTCTAATATTGTTTCAGTAAAAGGATCCTTGTAATTGACATTTTCATTTTTCGTTTGGATGCTTTATTGTTATACAGTAAGAACAAAAAAAAATCACTGAACACATGGTTTTTCTGTTTGTTTGTTTGTTTTGTTCGTGGGAACGAGGAGGAGTCTGGGGTGCATGCTCAGCAGGCGCTCAACCACCGAGCTATATTCTGTCACCAAAATCTATTTTCCACATTACTGCTTGCATTGAATGTTAGACTTTTGCATCCAACTTTTTACCTGTGTGTTTAGGACATATTGCTGCCCGTCGTGACCACCAAAGAGACTTCTCTCCTGGACTCTGGGGGGTCATTGGTTATGCATAGTGACTATGGTGATTGTTTTCAAGAAAAATATTTTTCTCTAAGTGCTAAAAAGCAATATTGCTTTGAATTGGTTAAATCAAATTCAGTTCAATTTGACAAAAATAGTGAGTTGTGACCCTTTTGAGGGTGATATTTTTGTGGCTGTGAGGGATGCAAATGTAAAAAAATCTGTGAGCATTACCCTCCCAGAGCTTGCAAACGCTTCCTAAAGAAAAGCATGGCAAAAGGGCTTCTAGACAGAATAACAGACGTCTTTAATAAAAGCACAAATAAGTGAAGACAGGAGAAGAGACAATTGGAAGCCTACTATAACCCTTTCGAGGATTAATTTCTAGGAGAAGGAGCAGCACAAACCTGCAGGCAATGTTTTAGTCAAGGCAGCAGCGCTCTGGGATGCGCACGGTTAACCGAGGTCGGGCGGCCCAGAGAGCTTCCTCGGGCGTTGGGCTGCTCCGGTTCACCGGGGTGCGGTGCTCGCCGCTCTGTGCAAACTGTGCCGGTTTCCAACATGTAATAAGGGGGCTGGTGAGACTTAAGGCCTTTGCTGTCGCCATTCTAATGCTGCGTAACGAAGCGTAAAACCTGAGGGTTTGTGATTTCCCTCTTTAAAAATGCTGTCGGCGTCTCTAAGTCACGTATCACAGCAGCGTCAGGAAGAAATGCTGTGAAACACCCACTGCGGGGAACGGATGCCATGAAGGATGCATTGGCACTCACCTTTGCAAAAGCTCTACTTTATGGTTTTTTTTTTTTTTTTTTTTGCCCTGAGAAATACACAAGTCCTTGCTAGAGTGGAGGAAGGGTCTCTTCCGCCCCCACCCCGTTTCCTGCCTCAGCACGCTCTCCTGTTCCCGGGGAGAAGCCCTGGTCCTCAGCAGGCACAGCGGCTCCCTCTGGGGGGCCTTCTCCGGCTAAGAGGAAGGAGCTGGGGCCTCATCCTGAGCCTTCCTGAACTCTAGGACAACATTCATGCGACACGTAGAGCGCATCTCTCTCCAGCTGCCTGGCTAGTGCCGTCCCGTGAGGCAGTGAGGCGGGTCATGCTTAGTACGCCGGTGCAGTCAATTGATTTCCCCTCCGTGTGAGTCATGTTTACTTTAATTGGTACATAATCAATGTCCATTTCACTAAGACAATGAGGATCCTGTTTTGATAAATTGTTCTTAATTTGGCGGTGGCAGTTTGTGAGTAGTTTCTCAAAGGTGACATTATCTTGTTCAACTAAAACTGGAAATTGTAGGTTTATAGTCACATGGCAATGTTCTGACAATAAGCCATACTAATTTGGAGAAGTACGGTACTAACATTTTCAGTGCTATATGCCTGTTTCTGAAGCGCTCTCATCAGAGAAGGTGATGTCTGACAACACACTACTGTAACACACAAAGTCAGAGAGGCGGCCATTCGGTCGGTAAGTGAGTTTCTAAGGTTGACTGATAGTGATTAGAATTAAATTACCAAGAGGAGATTTAATAGTGGGTTTCATGGCACCATTTATAGTTGAGATAAGTTGTTTTCTACTTCAATTCTATTTAAGAGTGGAATTTTCCCTTCAGTTTCATAATTCCAAAAACAAGTCAATATATCAGGAGAGTATGAAAGACGCTGAGTCACACACTGATAGCTTACAAAGATACATTATTTTTTTTTCTCTTCCATTTTACACAACTGAATAGAAGTAAATATACACTAAATAGTCTGGGAGATATTTTTAACTTACACAGATGCCGCTTATATTCAATGTTATCATCAGAATAGGGATTTTACATTTGGAGGAAATATTAAAGGATCCTAACTGAACACCCTTACTGCACAAGTGAATACAACATTGTTAACAGAGCTTGAATGAGCTAACCTAATAACACATTAAGTGAGAATGACACAAGTAATATCTGGTCCCTGACTCATGCTAATGCAAATTCTACACTAAAATTCATAAAGCTGTTTCTTAGCTATTTTAAGTTATTGCTATTACAATACTTTATTTGCTATATTTGAGATTTTGCATGCTTTAAGAAACCCAATATATTCTCCAATCAAGAAGGCTAAATGGTGTTATGTGTTAATTCAACATCTATTTATATAATCCCCACAAGATAAAGTTCTAACTGTACAGAACTTACGCAGTCTGGGAAACAAGATAAATGAAGAAAGCAGGCAATTACACTGCAACATGGTAAGTGATAAAATGTAAGGGTCTTCACACACCGTTTTGGCTGCAGAGTAGCAGCACGCATCAAACGTGAACAGGCCTGAATAAGTCACATAAAGTGCTTGACATCAAGTTGAGCCCTGAATTATTAATAGCTATCGCCACAGTGAAGGAGGACAGAAGTGTGCGCTGGAATTTAGGACCAGAGTGTGGGGCCGAGGAGGCGAAAAGGCTCTGAATCAAGACGTGGTGGTGCTCTTGCTTTCCGAGATGTGCTACCTGTAGGAGACTGACTTTGCTGAAGCTGAGTTTGTAAACACAGGTGAATAACAAGAAATTTGAATAAAGAAGGAAGTGGAGATCAGAAAATACTTGGATTTAAAAGTAAGGGAAACAGACCTGTGAAAGGATCTTAAGTATGAGATGCAATGTTTACTCTCTTTGGCGGGCAAAGAGGTATTTTTGTAGGCAGGGTGATCATTTTGCTATGTGACTTTCATAGTTCAAATTATGCAAGAGTTCCCATTGTCCTTGAGACAGATTCTAGTGTCCTTACAAAATCTATGGGACCTGTCCATGTTTCCTCCACCTGAATAGCAAATAACAGTTACTCTAGGACAGACCGTTTCATACCAAGACACATGGCTGCGAGTACACCGAAGATGATGCTTCTTACCCGGGATGCATTTTGCCTGGGACACCTGTCCACTTCCTTTTTGCCCAACCAGCACACACTCACTCGTTAAGCTTTTGGTTGATGTGTTGCTTCTCCCAGAAACCTCTCCCTGTAAGTTACCCGTTCCGCTTTAGTCTGGTTTTTATCTAGTATGTATGTTTAAGACCCCTCCCCCACACTGTACCTATTGTGTCATTGTCATGCTCTAGCATGGTTATGTTGAGATGTTTGTATTCTTAAAAATTGGGCATAAATAATGTATGCCTGTGAAGTATTACATGCAATGAGAAATGAAAATCATAAAACCAATACTGTTGGAAAGAGAAGTGATTACAGATTTGTTTTTCTTCATATTGGTTATGAATTCTGCTCGGCAAATGCTTGCTGAATACCTGAAATAGTATGAGCCTGGGGTAGCGAGGCTGAGAGAAGGCAGTTACAGGTGGAATGTGTGGCCTGTCCATGGGAAAGACAGCAGAGGTAGCTGGAGATGTGTAGATTCAAGAGCTATGAAGGAAATAAAGGTACGGACTTGACTGGACACAATATCACTTGTGAGAGACAGTGGTGGCATATCAGTTGATCTTCACATTTCTGGCTTGTTCAGTGAAGTGAAATAGTATCAGTCACTGAAACAGGGAGCCGAGAGGTTGCACACTTAGGTGGAGTTAAGATAAAGAGTTCAGCTTTGGGCATGTTGCATTTAGGCACAAATGTGCCTAAGACTGGGGACAGTTATGTCTAAAGCTTCATGGAGTAATTAGGTTGGAAATATGTGAGCCATTAGCTTTAGTGCAACAAGGGAAGTACAGACATCGCCAGAAAGGAACAGAGAAGAAATATTGGAAAACTGGATAAGCAAATGAGAATTAGGAAAGCATCAAATAGAGTCATAGGAAAATGGCAGGAATTAGCACACACCTTTCAATAGTAACTCTGAATTCAAGTGGCCTTAATTCTCCAATTAAATGACACGGAGTGCCGGAATGGGTAAAAAAATAAGACACACTGTTTTTTACCTAAAAGAAACACAGTTCAGCAGCAAAGACACACACAGACTGTTGTGGTGGGGATTTAGATATCCGGAACATTCCCACAACCTCTTGTATTGAATGTTTGGGCTCATTCTGTCGAAGCTGCGGGACAGCCTTTGACAAATGGAAACAGGAAAATTAGACAGCCACGAGTAGAAGACTGAAGCTTGAACTGAAGACCTAAATCTTTTAAACTGCTAAACGAAAGCGTAGGACAGACTTGGGTTGTGCATAGGTACAGACAATAACTTCCTAAATAGGACTCGAATTGCTCAAGAAATATTAGTAAGAATTAACAAAGGAGATTGCAACAAATGAAAAAAAAACTTTTGGCTTGCAAAGGGAAAAAAGAACAGAGTGAATAGACATCCTGCATTCTGGAGAAAAACTTTGGCAGCTACTCTTCCAACAGATTAATATCCAGAATATATAAAGAACTAAAAACACTTAAAATCAAATAATAGCGAAATGAACTGAAGAGACTCCTCTCAAAAGAAGAATTACAAATTGCCAAAATGAACTTTAAAAATGGCTCAACATCTTTCTGCAAGAGGGAAATGCGAATTAAAACTACATTGAGATTCCACCTCACCCCCGTTGGGATGGCTATTACCAAGAACACCAAAAACAGTGCTGTTGAGGTTGGGGGAGAAGGGAGTCTTCATATAGTGTTAGTGGGTAAATTAGTAAGCCAATAAGGACATCAGCATGGAAATTCCTATAAAAATAAAAATAAAAATGCAGCTACCGTACGATCTAGCTATACCGCTCTTAGGAATTGAGGTTAGCATGATATAGGCTACCTGAGACTCACGTTTGTCATGGTACAATTCACAATAACCAAGAAATGGAATCTGCTAGCTGCCCATTAGTGGGTGTGTGGAGAGAGTGAATGTGGTGTGTATGCACAGTAGAGTATTATTCAGCCAGAACAAATGAAGTCATGTCATTTGCAGGAAAATGAATGGAACCGGAGATGATCTTGTTGTTGATGTAAGTCAGACTCAGAGAGACAAGTACCACATTTTTCCCTAATGTTTGGAATCAAAACAAACCAAAAGATGCCACTTAAGTAGAAGGGACACTATTAGAGGAGAGAAATAGAAGCATGGAGGGGAAGAAGGGAAGGAAAAGAGATGAAAATTAGGGTTGTGATTATAATCAAAGTATGTTATATGCATGTATAAAAGCACCATGAAGCCCATTAGTCTGTATAATTTTTTTTTTCCTGAGACAGAGTCTTGCTATGTGGTTCAGGCTGGCCTTGAACTCACTAATAGCCCAGGCTGGCCTCAAACTTGTGGCGATCCTCCTGCCTCAGCCTCCCAAGTGCTGGGATTACAGGCATGTGCCACCACACCCAACCTACTCTGTATAATTAATGTGCACTAATAAGGACAAGAAAAGGAAAGAGCTGAAGAATTAGCCTAGAAGAATACAGATATTTTAGGATTGGGAAAGAATAATGAAACTACAAATGTAGAGTAAGGTAATAATAATATTTAACATTTACTGTGGGCTTACCATGTCCTGTAGATGCGTAAGCCCACAATAAATCCCAGCTAAGACGATGCTGTTTAATCACTTTGACAATATAATGAAGTATTTTATATCCCTATTTCACACATACTCTTTCATATTTTATAGCTATCAAAGTAATATATGCTTATACAAAATTCACAATGATATAAATATATAATTCAGAAGGTAAATGTACTATGAAGTCACTGTTACAAGAGAACTATTGGTAAACTACAATGTATATTCCTCTAAATATTCCTACTACTTATTTATTTATATTCTACTGGTAATTTTTTGTTTTTAAAAGATCGTGTTAGCTTTTAACAATTTATGTTTTCT
>PVJO010021092.1:0-21035 GCA_004026905.1 Hystrix cristata | reverse complement strand
AGATCCTAGTAAAAACTTGTGATATCCTTCCAACTGATGTAGGGCAAGGGCTAATAAGATGCGTGTTACTCCAAGGCTTTCCGTTTCTCACCAAAGGGTTTTTCTGAGGTGCCGGGGCTTCCTTATTTATTCTTCCGTTCGACCCTGCGAGGGTGGCTCTTGAACTGTCCTACCTTCGTGAGCAGAGGATCGAGGCTCCTGGACGTTGCAGTTGCCCTAAGTGGCAGAGCGGGCATTTAAACACAGGCCCTGGCTCAGTCTCGGGCGTTTTCCGTGCCTCCCGGCTGCCTCTGAACTTGGAGTGGGTCTGATGGCTCCAGACAGCTGAGCGCTCGCCTGGGGGCCTGAACACATTCTGTCAGCTTTCTCAGGCCGAGGAAGAGGGTGCCTCAGCCTGCCCAGCCCTGTCCAGGGTATCAGAGAACCCTGCGGAAGAGTCACTGGGCTCCCACTAGTCTCTTCCGAATGATACCCTGTTGTGGGCCTTTGGGTCACCAGTGGCAGGACGTGTGAGGTGGGTGCTGGCCACCCAAGAGTGGTGTTGTCCATGAGCTGTCCCCCTGCAGAGGATGGAGCTAAGCTGACCCTATGGCCCTGGCTCCCTCTGGGGAATGACAGGGGTGTGCCATCCAGGCCGCTTCACACCACTCCTGGGGACCCTGCGAAGGCCCGAGAGAGAGGGAGAGTCATGGGCTGGAGAGTCCTAGGCTCGAGGCCCGACCTCTGCAGCGGGCCACCCTGGACAGGTTCCGAGTCCCCATAGCCTCAGGCCCTCTCTGTGAAGTGGTCCTGGGAAGGCTTCACATCGTGGATCACAGATGTGCAGTGTCACAGGGGAGCATTTGGCAGTGGTCATTGTGATGTTATTTGCAGTCACCGCGACAGCAGTGATGAGCCTTTAAGGGGACATGTGCTGTGACACTTTCTCCCCATGCGGAGCCGTGAGGAGCCTGAAAAGAAGTCCCCCGTCCATTCGGCATTTGTTCCATCAGGGTGTGATTTACATTCTTTGGCAGTTTTTGACCTCTTCAGAAGACTCCTGGTTTCTATCACCACGGTTTCTTTTCGCTCAGCCCCTCTATACCCTCCCGCACTCCGTGTCTGGTGCATGTTCTCCACACTCACAGACCTGGAAAACCTGTGTGCAGTAGAGGGGAAGATGCTGTTCCCAAATCTGAAGTCTTTCGTGTCCCTGGCATTGTCCTGGTGTGGGGGTTGGAGGGCTTGTGAATGTCTGGTGTCAGACGATCTTGGTTTGCAGACTTGAGGGATGTGGGACCGAGGACCATTCATCCTGCAGGCATCCACTGACCCCTCCCACCTGCCCTGTCTAAACGGCAGTGATCAAAACCTCTGTCGCTTTTCTCCTGATTCCTATGGGACTGTGTTAGGTTTTTTCTGTGTCTTAAATCCTCAGATTTTGTCCCGTAACAAACGTCAAGATTTGTCTGATTTTAAAGTCTGGCGTACTGTCTGTCTGGAGAAATGCTAGCCCAGGCCCTTTGTTTTCTGGGTGGGGAAACTGAGGCTCTGGAAGGGAGAATACTAACTTGCCTGTAAGGTGAGATGCAGCCCAGATGGCCTGACTTGCAGAGTTTTCCCCTCTCCAGCTTCAGGAAACATCGGCCTGCTGCTGGTTGTCCAGTGTCCCCAAATGTCCAACCTGGGGATGGTTACCCTCCACGTCTCTGCTAAACTGGCCACTCTGTATTGGTTAAGTCAAAGCCACTGTCAGCTTCAAAGGGCCAAATGTCCCGACATGTGGCTGCTTGGAGTTCCAAATTCAAGTGTTGGGACTCATAAGTTTGGCACTCAAAGGAAGTGGGCTCATGTACCATGCACCTGAGCCAGCAAGGGCTGATAATTAGTAGTGGGGGCATCTATGTTCCTAGAATGGGCAATGACATGTGGCACATCTGGTGTTGTACATGCAGTCCTCGAAGTCCTCAGTGTCGTCCCCCCTCATCCCCATCTCCTCACATTCTTTGTTCTTCAGTTTCCTGATTCATGTCCTGCCACCCCTCCTCCAACCCTAGTCATAAATAGGTGTAATAATTTCACAGTCTGCCTCTCCCAATAGACTGTAACTCCCTGAGGGTAAGAACTATGTCTTGTATGAACAACTATTTTTTTATTTTTTATTTTTTTATTTTTTACCAAGAACATGTATTGGTACATTGTATACATAATGATCACATTTATCATGGTTATTTTGTACCTGTACATGATGTATCTTTGGTTCCCCCCTTCCCCACCCCTCCCTTCTACTCCCCCCTTTGCTTATTTACAGCAGGTTTATTTACATTTTTCCATTTTTTCCCTTTCCATTTTCTTTTTTCCTTTCCTTCTTTTCCTGCTTTTCCCTTTCTAGTTCTCCTCTCTTTTGAATATTATCTTTCTTTTACCTAATATCAATTATACCTCTTTGTCTTTATGTACACTTCTGGTTTGTCATATCAGAGAAACAATTTGATGTGTTCTCATGAGTGTCTGATTTATTTCACTTAAGAGTATGTTCTCAAGGTGCATCCATTTACCTACAAATGATTCTAGTTTATCCTTTTTATGGCAGAGTAGTACTCCATCGTGTAGAAAAACCACATCTTCTTTACCCATTTCTTAGTTGTTGGGGATTTAGGTTGTTTCCAAGACTTAGCTATCACAAATTGTGTTGCTATGAACATGGTTGTGCATATATCTCTATGGTATGAGGTTTTCAATTTTTCTGGGAAGATACCAAGCAGAAGAATAGCTGGATCAAATGAACAACTATTGATTGTACAGACAGTTCCCCACTGACGATGTTTGATTTCACCATAGTGTGAAAGCATACCCACACACCATTCTGTTTTTCCCTTTCAGTACAGTACTTAATAAATTCCATGAATATTCGATACTTTATTATAAAATAGGCTTTAAAGTTGGTCTTAGGTGTTAGTTGGTTTTGCCCAACTGCATGCAAGTGTAAGCGTTCTGAGTGTGTTTAAGGTAGGTTAGAGCTGGGCAGGCTGAGGCAGGAGGAGCAGAAGTCAAGTCCTGCCTGGGCAACTTGGCTGAGGTTGGAGCTCTGTGGTAATGAACTCCTGGGTTCGATCCCCAGTACCACAAAGAAGGCAGGTTGGGCTACGCTGTGATGTTGGTGGATTGTGTGTATTAAATACATTTCCAGTTTAGGATATAAAACTTCGCAGTGGGCTCATCGGGCTGTGAGCCTGTGGTAAGTCAGAGAGCAGTCGAACCAACAAAATGCTTCATTGTAGTGGGCCTCGTGTTGCCTCGTTTCATCTTCTATGTTGTTAAAAATAGATAGCGTTACTTTCCTTATCACCCAGATGAACACGGCTGCACAGATGGCTTGGAGACTTGCCCAGGGTTACCCAACAGGGGGCAGATTCTGGATTAAAATCAGTGCCGCCATGTACAGTTGTGCTGGCTGCGCACTGCCCAAGGGTGCACAGGGGTAGAGGGGTCGGTGAGGGGGAAGTCTTGTTCCCAGTCGGTGCAGAGCTATGGATGTTGGGAGGAAAAGTTGCTTTTTTTCCAATTCATCAAGAGGCAGTGTGTGGTCTGGCTCCAGAGTCTGTGCTGTCCACCATCACAGCGTATCAGAATACTGATGTACACATTCACATTGCCAGTGTCGGGCACAGAGTAGGTGCTGAGTGAGTGAAAGGGAGATTATAAGCCAAAGACTTTTCCTTGTGTCTCCTTCCATTTTCACACATATCAGCAGGACCAGACTATCACTCCACAGCTCACTTGGTTTAGGAGGACCTTTTAGAGTTGGCCCATCCTGAGACAAAGAGATGGCTGAGACCCAGAGACAGGTCTCCATTTGGAGACCACTACTATGCAGTATCTTTTATCCTGAGCAATTCCTTCCACCGCCAGGGACCTGTGCGAGTGGTTCATGGAGTGTCCCAAAGAACTGGGGACCTGAAATGAAGCATTCATTTTGGAAACCAGCTGCATGAGGATGCATTCTGCTCCAGGGATGGGCTCTGGGCACAGGAGCGTGGCCCCACCACAGGGCTGGCAGGGGTCCTGAGTTCAGCGGGCTTGCTGCCGCCCAGAGTTCCTCGGAGCAGCGGGTAACAGCTGATCTGACAGTTGAGCTTTGGACACAGGCAAAATGGGGCTTCAGGATGAATTGTGTGTGCATGTTCAAATCCTAGCTGGGGAGTGGAGAAGGCCTGGGGCCAAGCTCTCCCTGGCAGGCTGAGAAGTCAGCTGCATTCTGGATTTAACTTGTGACTTGTGTCATCTGTTGGTAGAAAGGAGCTCCCTCATGCTAGCTGCATCCCCAGAAGGTGTCTTCACTGCTCTGGGCAGGTGTTTCCTGTCCACACAAGGGGAGGACTGTCCCCCACTGCGAAGCTTGGTTGGAGGGGGTCAGTGCACTAATGTTTAAGAAAGAGCGCTGTGTGAACTGGAAGGTGCTGCATGCATGCTCTGACTATGTCGTCGATAGGCGGTCTCCTTGTCACTCCTGGGAGGCATTTTGTTCCCAGCTGCATCTGAGTGTGCTTGGAAGTGGTGTGGAGGGAGGAGTGGGAGGGAGGGAAACAGCCAGGCAGCTGCGGATGGGAAGGTATCAAGGCTCTCGTCGGAAGTGGAGAACTTGGCTTTTTGCTGTGTGAAGTGGGAGCTGTTGATGGTCTCTAGCAGATGCTCTGGAGCAGAGTTTGGGAGCTGAGCTGTCTTTCCTTAAATTGCATCCCGGATGTCTGGGGATGTTCCCGTAAACCTGCATGTCCTATAGATGAGGACAACAGAAGCGAGGGTCTTGGCTGAGAAGTACAGGTCCTCGCTCTGGCTCCTTCCTGACCGGTCTTGGCTGCTGCCAGTTGCATGGCAGCCACACTCACCTCCACACTCTCCCTCCCATGTCCCTCTGTCCCGCACATGCCTCCCGTGCCCATCCACATCGAGTTTGTCCTCAGACCGCTTTCGCATCTTCATTCATTCCTCAGACTGGTGTTGAGCGCATCGCCTGGATGACAAAGCCTCCCACTTGGGGAATGGCAGAAGATGAGTTTTGTTTGGACTGTGGAGGGTGGGGAGCGCCTGGCAGCTGTGCTGGAGAACAAGTAGGGAATTCAGCCGTAGGATTGTGCGGTGAGGTCCGAGAAAGGGCCAGGGAATGGCACCATCGGCTTTGTGCAGGGCGGAACTCGAGGGTGGGAGCAGCGATGTGAGCGGAGGGCAGCAAGAGAAACCATGCTTTGGGAGCACTGAGTATCAAGAGCCTAAGCCACGGGAAGGGGACAGATGGCGAAGAGGCATTTAGGGGACCCGGAAGAATGGTCAGGGCCTCCTGGGGACCAGGGGAGGAGAGCAGTCACAGAAGGGCCCAGAACAGGGTGCAGGAGGGACACTGGCAAAGCCCCTTGAGGTCAATGTCCCCCTTCTGCCTGGAGAATCACGGTCACAGTCAGCTTCTACGGGCAGGTGCCCTGTGTCAGGGTCTCAAAGCTGCTGGTTCACAGAAAGGACGAAGAACCCCAGGGCGAGGCGTCCGAGAGGCTGAAGAACAGGGTTGGGCGGGTGTCAGATTGGGACAGACATGGTCATTGTGAGAGGGATTTCCTCTGGAGGATTTCAGAGCCAGGAGCATGGCAGGTTAGGGTGGGCCATGCAGTGGTTCTGAGGGGGCACGGAGGGAAGACACTTGGGTTGCTGAGGGCAGAGAAGTGAAGTCAGGGAGAGAACTGACCGTCAGCATGGACATGGGAATGGCCCGGGCAGCGGGGAGAGTGGACATTGTGGGGCAGCTGTTCACCAGGAGCCAGGTCACACCTGCTCTTTGGTATGGCCCGGATGTTTGCAATGACTAGGCTGTGGGGAGGGTGAGACACCCACGAGTGCTATGCTGGACCAGGATCCGCGGGGACTTCTCTTTTGTGTCACAGTCCCACGGGCTTGAGCTGCAGGGGAGGCTTGGCTCCATGAGGCCCTCAG
The DNA here is from genome assembly GCA_004026905.1 of Hystrix cristata. Taxonomy (NCBI): domain Eukaryota; kingdom Metazoa; phylum Chordata; class Mammalia; order Rodentia; family Hystricidae; genus Hystrix; species Hystrix cristata. The sequence goes on along the minus strand of PVJO010021092.1, from coordinate 15,074 downwards.
GGCCTGGGCACCCTCTGTACTGTTGCTGTGCCGCATCTGTAGGGTGTTGACGCTGGGCACCACCGCACCACTCATATACTGCTGGGAAACAGTCACAGCCACACCCGCGGCCCAGGGGAGGTTGGGACTTCTGTTAGGGGAAGCGGTGAATCTGGGGGAAGCTAAAATCCTCCACCTTGAGTGAAGAGGAGACCGAAATGTCTGGGGCCGTCTGGGGCCTTCTGGCAGCCTGGCCCAGGTGGCTGTAAGGACAGGAAGTCATTTGTTTAAGAAGCATTTATTAAGCACCTGTGTGCTCTGGACTTGGGTTGCAGCAGACAGGAGCTCGTGGCTGAATGGGAAGATTAAGCCGAGTGGTGTTGTCTTCAGAGGAGGAGGCCGTAGACCAAACATGGGAGGGTAGCGAGGGGCTTTTCACAAGCAGGGCTGGGATGGGGGGTGCGGCACCCAGCAGGCAGTAGGTAGAAGATTTGCTATTGTTTATTAGACAAGTATTTATGGGTGTGGACATGGTGATAAGTGAAAGTGGGTGCATTGCCCTCTGTTCTGGGGTTTCTTCCTAATAGGGTTTTCTTCCTCATGAATCAAATAATTGCATGTATGGCATGTATATTACAACCCAAGATCAGGCTTTGAAGGCGCAGAGTTCAGATCTGTGAGTGCATTTAACAAAGGCATCTGACCTAGTTTGAAAGAGGCTGGGCATAGCCAGTTGAGGAACACTCCAGGCCAAGGGAACAGCACATGCGAAGGCCCTGGGGACCGAGGGACTGAACAACGACTGGGTTGGCAGGGGATGGAGGGTGGGTGGTAGAAGGGACACTGGGAGGGCGAACGGGCAACCGCACACAGGACGTTAATGGCTCTGTGAAGGATTTTGACCTTCAGCCTGAGAGGCAGGAGAAGGCATAGCTGGGTTTTTCTCAGGAGGGGTGACAGGAGCAGTATCTTCAAAAGGGCTGAGCCTGCCAGGGAGAGACAGAGGCCCAAGAGAGGGATCAGGAAGGGTCACGAAGGCTGAGGGCGCTGGGAGGGCTGAGTGACAACTTGGCTGGGCTTTGTGGCTCAGGGGGACAATGGGAGAGGGAAGTCGAGGACCAGAGAGGGCTGGAGGGCTCATTCACCTCCGCCTTCCTCTGGAGCTGGGTGCAGGGCTGGTGCGAGGTTTTTCACCCGAGGTTGCCTGGCTCTCCGGCCAGCAGGTGGGTGCCTGCTGAAGTGTCTCCCAGAAGCCAGGTGTTGGAGGCCTGGTGCCCAGCTCGAGGTCCCCTCAGGAGGTGAGGCCTAAGGAAGGAACTTGGTCACAGGGAGGCACTCTGAGTGGGGATCTTGGGACTCCGTTTTATCTCTCTTGTTGCTTCCTGGTCCCCATGATGGCTCCTCCACCTGGGCTTCTGCCATGATGTACCGCCTGGCCACAGGGCCCAAAGTAACAGGGTCAGGGACTGAAAAGCCTCTGAAGCTGTGAGCCTAAATGAACCATCCTTCCTTTCAGCCAATTTACCTCAGGAATTTTGTCACAGTGGCAGAAAGCTGGCTCACACAGCAGCTGAGCCCGGCACAGCCCTTCCCAGAGCCAGGTGGTGTGACCCTTCCTGCCCCACAGGGGAAGGCCCCTCCACTTCTGGACACTCCTTCTCTCTCCACCAGGAGCTGGCGGAAGACTCAGGCTCTGAGGCTCCCCTAGTCCAGGGCTTGGCCTTCCTGCTGCTAACCCAGTTTGCCCCTGAATCTCCAAGGTTCCCACTTCAGCGCTGATGGGGTCTTGAGTCTTCACTCCCTGAAGGCTGGGACAGGGTGGGGAAACGAGTGGGGATGGGCAGCGCAGATGCAGCCACCCCACATGGGTTATCAACCAAGTGTGGCCTTTTCCTGTGTAAAAGGAGGATTTTTGTGAGGGTCACAGGGAAGATTCCCTAACAGTGAGGCACAGTGTGGCTGTTGTGGTCACTAATAATATTGACAAGGAGGAGCGGAAGTTCTGGTTGTCAGGGGACTCAGAGTCCAGTTGCTGAGAGTCCTGGAGCCATTCATTGCCCTCGTAGAGTGCAGTGTTCAAACACGTGGTCGTGAAATAGGTCTGCAGGTTTCACATCCTGCAGTGCTGCTGAGCAGCCATGGGACTGGCATCAACACCCAGAAATGACAATGGCTGCTGAGAGTGTGGGGGAGATGCCCGCAGGAGGTACTGGAATGGTGGGTGCAGGCCAAGTGGGAGCAGCGGCCTCAACTTCCTTGTGTGCGAGAAGCTGAGCTGAGTCCACCCAAGGGCTGTGGCGACAAGGTTCCCCCCGGAGCCCAGTGTTTCCGGTCAGGATATTTCCTGGGCAGCATCCCGGCGTCTCTGATTCACAGCCCGGGTGTGCACGGTAGATTCTACAACCTGTCGCAGGTGGGCGTGGAGTGCAGGTTCTTGAAGTGGCTCAGGCCTCTGGGGTCCTCATCCTTTTCCCTGTGTGCCCACCTCGCGTCACCTCCCTGGTCCCTCTGCAGTGAGGACAGCAGCCCTCCAATGGGGCACCAGGGGCTGAGTCTCCCACATGTAGCTCATGGGCATTGGGGGAGCCACAGGAAAGGACCAGGGCAGGGAAGCAGGCACTGCGTTTTCAATATGCTGCGGTTGAGCCCGGAGCCCAGCAAAGGCCAGGCCGGCCAGGTGCATGCTGCCGCATATTGGGGAAGCTGGAGAAGTCTCCTTTCCCTCTCGGCTGATTGGCCTGGAGCAGCCAGGAGCAAGCGTCCCCACCCCAGCAGTGGGCACTGACTGTGGGAGCTGCCCTGTGGCCCGTGCTGGGTTTGGCCTGGACAGACCAGCCCCATCACATGGGCACCATCCCTCTGGGGCTCGGCCAGTGTGGCTGCCTCAGGAAGCCCGGTCAGACAGAGGTCTGGAGCAGATGATGCCAACAGGAGCCGCCCGTCTTTACTGAGCAGTTACTACGAGACAGGAATTGGTCTAATGACCGTACCTGTGTCTGTGCCCTTAATCTTCTTCACAGCCTAAGAATACGGTACTGATATCACCTTCTTTATATATGAGTAAAATGAAGCACCAACTTCTCAAAATCACACAGCTCAGAAAATAAGTAGCAGAGTTGGGACTGAAACTCAGCTTGCCTCTAACACCTCTTCCAGGGCCGCTGCCAGGCACGGCTGCTGTCGCCGCAGTTTTTGGAATCACTGGCAGTGCCAGGTGTTTTAACAGGCACCCTCTCGGTTGATTCTCGACACTCTGCAGGAGGTAGGCGTTCCTACTAGTGCTCTTTTTGACAGACCTGGAAATTGAGGCCGAGAGGCTGCCTTGGCGGGGTGTGGACGGGAGGCGGTGGGGAGGGGCGCTGTACTCCTGCTTCTCTGTCCTGCGCCTCCCCTGTCTCCGCTGGAAGCCAGAGCCCTGCTGTGCGCCTGGAGCCCTGGCCCTGGTCTGGAGTGTCGGACTCGCAGTGGTCAGCTTGCCAGGGTCACGGGGAGGCGGGGACAGGTCACAGCTCATGATTGCAGGCAGCAAGCTCCACAGACCGACCCTGCTCCCAGGGCCCCGAACATGAAGATCAAATCGTCCACGTGCTCCTCAGCGATGAGTCTTAGTGTGTGTGTGGGTGATGGGGGTATTGAGTGGGGTCTTTTTTTTTTTGGTACTGGGAATTGAACATAGAACCTTGCGAAACAGACTATTTGTGCAGAACTGGCAGCAGCCTCCCTCCTTCCTTTGATAAATATCAGAACTAGCAGTGGGAGGGAAAGTCCTGGAAGGAGACAAGGGTTATAGTTTCAGCTCTGGCCCCTCCCTCTCACTGACGGGCTCTCCACCTCCCCTACTTTAGGTGGGGCCGGGGTTTGCAAACTTCTTTTAGTAGCCAGGCTTTTTCCAAGTGAAAAAGCAGCGTTTTTCACAATAGCCAACCAGCCGAAATAACCCAGTGTCCGTCAGTGGTGAGTGGATAGACAGAGGTGGCCTGTCCAGATGGTGGAATACTGTTTAGCCTTAACCAGACGGGCAGTTCTGACGCCTGCTACCCCATGGATGAACCCTGAGGATGTGAAGAGAAATAAGGCACAAAAGGACAAACATAAGGTGCAATCCAAAAATACAATGTTTAAAATTTTTAAAAAATGTATTACAGTAAAAGACGCAGTGTCATAAATCCACCCGAATGTTCCCCCTTGCTTCACACACACTTAGCCCACTGTTCCTGACACTTTCTGAAGCAGTTCTGGCCGCCCTCTTGTGAGTGTCTTTAGTGGCACTGTCAGGGCTGCCTCGACCTCGTGAATCCATTCAAAACACTTACCTTTCTTGGTCATTTTGACTTTGGGGAAGAGCCGGAAGTTCCACAGTGCCAGATTTGGTGAATTAAGTTGAAAAAGACACTTGTAATGTTTTTAGTTGACAGAAATTACCAGAAATGGGCAGGGATGGCGAACCTTTTAGAGACGAGTGCCCAAACTGCAACCCCAAACCCACTTATTTATTGCAAAGTGCCAACACTGCGATGAGACTTGAATCCTGAGGCAATAGTTTAGAAAAAACAACTCTACAAGATACATCATGTACAGGTACAAAATAACCACGATGAATGTGAACATTATGTATACAATGTACCAATACATGTTCTTGGTAAAAAAAAAAAAAAAAAAACCAAGAAGAAAACAACCCCCCTAAAAAAACCCTCTACATTAACATCTTTTGTCTTAAAAACAACACTGGGTGAAGTTTAGCTTCCCCACCACTGGCCTGGGGCATTGTGGAGATCAAGATGTTGCACTTCCGGCGCTCTGTAGTGCAGGGCTGGTGCACAGCAGCCAGGACACGGGAGCCACCACTGCGTGGGCCACTGCTGGGAACGGAGATGAGCAGTCTGGCTCTGCCCTGGGGCTTCTCAGTGCAGCACGTCAGGGTCACACGAGGGGACTCGTCCCATTACTGGTGATAGTGGCATTTGTCAATCTATTAAGATGGGATCGCTGGCCTTCTTCATTGCAGAGTTAATTAGCAATATTTTGTGCTCATTAATTAATTGGTATATAATCAGCATTTTGTGGGACTGCCTTTGAGACTATAAATACTCTCTTCCTTATCCAACTTGCCCCTCTAGTTTTAGCATCATGTTTTGTCAGATAGTGGTTTTATAATTCAATCATTCCTTCTACCTTTTTCTTCTCTACATTTTTTATTTGGAAATCTACTGCAAGGTATAACCTAGTGTGTTCCTAACAGTAAATGCTGTCAAGCACTTTCTACATGCCAGGCGCTATTCTAAGTCTCCATCTACATTCTACGTTTGTATCACTTCTTCACATAGGTGATAGTTATTTCTTGATGTGAAATTATTCCAAAACATGTACAGGGTCTTGGCGTTGCCCTGGGCTCTTGTAATTGACAGGTCCTGCTCATTTTCCCAGCCGGCTTTGCCATGCCCTATCTCCTATATTAAAACCACAGTGCCTTGTATGACTTGGTCTTGGGAGTCATAGCCTGTTTTAGTTACTTTTCTCATTGCTGAGACAAAATACCTGACACCCAAAGTTAAAGGAGGAAAGGTTTATTTAGCTCACAGTTTGTAGAGGTTTCAGTTCATAGTTGGCTGGCTCCAAGGCAGGGTGGCATGGCAGAGGGGTCTTGAAGAGGAGAAATAGTTCATGGTGGGCAGAAGGTAGCAAAGCAAGCAAGGGCCCTTAGCAGCTCCTTTCTGCTCCTTTTATATTCTATCTAGGGTACCAAGATTAGGGCAGTGCTAAACCAAACAGTAGACTGATTTAGTAATCACCCACCCTTAATCCCAGTATCACACACTCTAGATTCAGCCACCACTAAAAAAGCCCCACCTGAGTGTGGCCCCGGGGCAGTGGTCTGTTCTCTGCTGAGGAGGAGCGAGGCAGAGGAGAGGGGCAGCGGGTGAGAGTTCAGAGTTCAGAAAAAACAAGCCCATGATTCCCATATGCCCTGTAGTTTCTTTCACTTATGTGCCTAGCCGGCTGGGGGAAGATGCCAAAATGGCAACCAGCAACTACTTTGGATTCACCCACAGTGGGGCGACTGCGGCCCAGTATACCCCCGGAGCCCAGATGATTAACATGTTGTTGTCTCCATACCTTCTCCCCCATTCTGGGCTCCTGCCCTCCCCCATGAGTCCTGCAAACCAACTGCCAGCATCACTGCATTCATCTAATTTCTTTAGTTTTCCCTACAAAGAGAGATGTTAATATTACCAACCACCTGTGAATTGTGTAGTTGTTAGACTGGAAAAGATGTGCCAAGTTTCTAGTGCTGATAAAATGAGTAGATGGCCTTGTTTGAGCTATTGACTTTAGGCTCTGGGTGGGCAAATCTCCTTGGAAATACTCCTCTGAGGAAAAGTAAATGCAAGTAAGATTGTACTGAGTCATTGTAATGCATTGAATGGAGTCTCTACTTTAAGGCAAGCTGTCAATTCTGAGCTGTCTGTAGTTCATTAGACATCTTAACCAAAGACAAAAGCACACAAAACTGGATGTTTTTATTGTTACTCTTGAGTCAGTCTGAGACAGTCTCTTGATTCAGAGCACAAGCACAGTAATGAGCTGTATGTATCTGTGTTAGGTTCATGAGCTTTTTGTTAAACCCAGGTAGTCTTTTCTCATCTCCTTTACATTAGGAGGCAGGTTGTGTAATGGAAAAGGCACCATTGGGAGCCAGAAGCCTTGGATAATAGGCTTCTTTTGTTCTTGATTTTATGATGTTGCCGTAACATTTGAGTGTTCATTTTCCTCATCTGTAAGATAGTGGACTGACAGTGTTTTTGGACTGAAACTTATAATTCTGAGAAACGAAGTTTTGTGGCATCCTAAAACGCCATTTGTAAGATATACCATTATTTCCCCCCATTTCTACTGGGGGGGAAGTGCTGCCAATTAAAATAGGACACAATGTTTAAGACCCCAGTTACTTTTAAGAGATGTTAAAATGTATAAATGTGTGTTATGTTGATGAAGTTAGTACTTTACTAATTGTTGAATTGCCTTCATCTTATGTGGCATTGTACAAGTCTCTGGAGGCCTATATTGAAGGATCGAAATGGTATTCTTACAACAAAATCTTGGAGCTTTTCAAACATTAACAAATTCTTGCTTACAAGTTGTGATAATTAAACAACAAAGTTTCAGCTACTTTTGATAAAGCCTTGCTAGTTGTATTTCTGGAAAGAGAAATATCAAACCATTTTCTTTTTCTGGGAAACGAGATAGCTAATCAGCATCTGTGCCATGAATCTACTGCTAGCAAGTACCATGTGTTCTAGAAGAAGCTGTATTTAATCACTGAAAATTTTACTTATACAGTATTTTTCTGTTTTCTTATTATCAACTGAGTGATAGATCTGTTAGATTCTTAGTTGTTGACTTGCTGAAGAGTGACGTTCGTTTTTTGTTGCAGTCTTGAAATATTTTTTTTTTCCTAACTGCAGACCTACAAATAGAAATAAGGGGAGGAAATGTGAGTTTAAAAATACTTAATTTTTTGGTAAAATATTTATGCATGTGTGTTTTAGATCAGTGTGGGAAATTTACGGAATTATTGTACCTAAGGTTGCAGTTCTTAAGTATTTTTTCTAAATGCATATTTACAGTTAGAAATAAGGGAAGGATTGCATAGCATGCCTGAAGCCCTGGTATGATCCCTAGCAACAAAGAAAAAGAAGGGGAGGAAATGTCCATTTAAAGATACTTGACTTTTTGATTAAGATATTGTGCTAATGAAAAATCAAAACTGAAAAAAAAAGCCCCGCCTATGACTGCATAAGGCTTTGGGGGGACATCTAGACACAAGCCATAACGTAGCCCATCACTTCTGCATATTCTACTCATTAGTGCACCCCATACTTCCCGGGAGGTGAAGGGTGCTCATAGGCCTCCATCGAAGAGCGAAGGTCAAAGACTTTGTAAGAGTACTGTATCATTGCCGTGACATCTGTTAACTCTTATTCACTCTTTGGTCTGTGCAATAGCCCCATGAAGTAGGTGGCCCCTGAGCAATTGGGGTTCTACAAGTGGCCAAGGGTAAATTTGGGATTGGATGCCAGGTGGCCCGGCTTTCAAACCCGCGTTCTCAACCATTACGTGATCTGACGGGGCCTTGAGCACTGCACATGCTGAGCCAGTGAAATGAAGAATTCCTGAAGGTGCTCAGGGGAGAGAGACACGGCTTGCTCCGGCTTGGGAAGGCACCCTCTGCAGGCTGAGGGTGATGAGAGAGGTGACCCCCTTCTCCCTTTGGACCCAGGAAGCCTGTCCTCACCTGCTGCCCCCTACGTGCTCATTTTGCAGGAGGACAGTGCAGATAAGCCATGTGGAGGCAGATGCACTGGTGACACTGGCCAGCTGTGTCTGGTTGCCATGGCTGCAACACAGTACCAGAGGGATCAACCTAAAGGAAGAAAAAATTATTTTGGCTTGTGGTCATCTGGTCTGGTGGCTCTCAGGCCCCGCTGCAGAAGTGTGTGGTGAAGGAAAGCTACGCACCTCATGGGGACCAGGAAGTGGTGGGGAAGGAAGGGGGGAAGGGGGAGAGAGAGAAAGCCAGCATCCCTATAGCCCCTCCAAGTGTACCTTCCCTGTGCCCCACTTCTTCTAATGAGGCTCCACCTCCCAAGTTTCTAGCACCTTCCAGTGCATCATGACCAGCCTGGGACCTTCAACACAGGAACCCTTGAGGCGACATTCAGACCCAAACTAACAAAGGCACCGGGGACATTGTAGAACATGGCGATTGATGGGGTGGAGGGTGGGGAGGGACGAGTATGAGGCCTGGCCTTCCCCTCAGGAACATACCGTCTACTTGGAAGATAAGAATATAAACACGAGACTGTCTCAGACCCAGGTTCTGTGTAATTAACTGATCAGTGGCACAGACAAGGACAGCATCTGTCTCTCTCTCAGAGGTGCGTGCCTCTGTTGTGCCTTTTAGTGTGTGTTAAGCCAACAGAAGACAGAGATAACATGATGGTGTCCTCTGGTGGCACAGGCAGCGGAGATGAGAAGGTGTGTGGTAAGGCCAGGTGTGCCCGCTAGGGCAGGCAGACCACGTGGCATCTGGCGGGGTGGAGCAGGATGCTCAGCAGAGGGGACGGCAGAGGAATTGTCATCAGGGAGCTACACAGATTGACACGCACCATGAAGAGGGACAGGGCACCCCTGGGCAGCGGTCCCAGCACCTGGGCTTTCTGTGTGAAGACAAAGCTATCGAGCTGGAGCCTGGCGCGAATGTCCTTGGACCTTTGATGCCCTTTGATCTTGTTTGGGCCAGAACTGGCACCAGAGGGGCTCAGCCTTGGGCATGAGAGCAGAGAAGGGACAGCATGGGTAGGGGACACAGGCTCTGTGAGGGCGACTGGGGAGAGAGGGGAGGATCGTTTGGGTGTGAGCATCAGTGTCCTGCAGGCTGCGGGCAGCACCGGCCGCAGTGTAGGTCAGAGTGCGGGCTGAGCTGCTGTGGGCATTTTCAGCGTCGAGTCCCCCGGGAAGCCAGGCCGTCCTCACTGGCAGGGCCCAAGGAGCACTGTGGAAGCCGGGCTGCCATGCTGGGCCGGCCCTGTGAGCCCAGGGAGAGAATGGCTTCTTAAACTCCTCTGCAGTGGTGGATGAAGTTAGTGATTTGAACCCCGGCTTTGCCACTTCCTGCCCGTGGGCCTAATGCAGGAGAGAGGGGATAATTCCCCATCTGGGACATGGGAATGATTAATCCCCACCTCCTGGGGTTTTGGGAGAATTGGTTTGCTTAGACATGTGAACCTAATTGTTTATGCATCAAAGAGCTCTAAGAACCTCGGGGAATGTGACTGCGGATAACCCCTCCCCAGTGAGAATGGACCTATCTTCATAGTCTGTGGATATTGGTACACAGACACCCGGGTGTGCCACAGTCAGGCCAGCTGCAGAAATGACGGACCCCTTCTGTGCCTCTTGAGTCTGGTGAACAAAACCAACTTGACTGGAGCCCCCGCCCCCACCTCTTTCGAAAGGTTGGTGCCTTCGGTGAAAAGCTCCTGTGGAAGCCACCTGGGTTTGATCAGCAGGGAGTCCCCGAGAGTCCGGGTTTGGCGCATGCTCTCTGCCCCAGCTAGGAAGCATCCTTGTTTATTTTGTTAGAGGTCCAAGCAGAGTATTGGAGCTCGGCCTCGGGGCTGGCCTGACAGCCCTGACAGGTCCAGCTAGGCTCAGGCCTTCTGGATGACGCTTGGAAGAGGCGTTTTAGTTGGTCTTCTGTGGACAGCTTCTGGTAAGCGCTGGGTGAAAACCACACAGCGGTTATTCACTGGGTGGTAAAAGAGGAGCTCCTTCTCCTTTTCCTCCTCTTCTTTCTTCTTTTCCTCCTCCTCCTTCTTCTTTTTTGGTAGTACTACAGATTGAATTCAGGGCTTTTGTCCTGACCAATATGCCCAGTCTTTTTAAAATTTTTTGTTTTGAGACAGGACCTTACTAAGTCACTAAGTTGCCCATGCTGGGCTTGAAATTGCTATCTTCCTGCCTCAGCCTCCCAGAGTGCTGGGATTACAAGCATGGACCACCACACCAAGACAAACCTCTCTTTTTAAAAACATAAGTACTGTATTCAACCTCAGGTATTTTGTTATAGCAATAGAAAATGGAATAATAGAAACTTAATGTAGAAGAAAAAAATAATATTGAGATTAAAAAATGGGATGCAATATAAATAAAACTGAATTTGAGACTAGATGCTGGTGAAATACATTGATTGCAAATTTATATAACCATTGATTACTATTTAAAATATGGCAAAACCTAACTGTGCCAAAAAATAAAGTTCTTGAAAGGGCAGTCCCCATTCCTTTCATCTGCCTGTTGCCAGGTGGAAATGAAGCCCCATGTGTCCAGATCACTCTGTCTTAAGATGATCCAGAAAGCCAGAATGTTCATGTAAATTTTGCTGGCTTTTGAGAGCTTGCCACTAACGTATTTAGCACACCAAGCTCTTCAATGCTTTGTAGGCTAAATACAAGTTCAGCCAGCCGTTCAGCCCCTGGTGACACTGAATGTCTCTTCGGCTCTGGTTTCTGCCACATGAGTGAGACAGTCTGCGGAGCGGGTGGTTGTGCGGGGAAGTGAATTTAAGTATGTGGCAAGGAGCCGGAAGAGCTCCTGCAGCCCGGAAGTAGGAAGAGCCATGGAGTACTTGGGAAATAATGAATTTGACAAGGGTAGGATGTAGGAGGAAGAGAGGTTGATTGGCGTGTTTGAATACTGTCCCATTTCCTTACTCCTGCCCTCCCTGAGAGCTGTGTTCTGGAACAACCCAACCCCAGTGTTTGAGGATTGGTCTCCCAGTACCAGGAGTGAAGAAAGAGAGACAGACAGACGGAGGGTGGCACAGAGTGCAGTTTACCGAGGAACTTACTGGTGGAAGCGTGGCCCCGGGTGGCAGCAGGACCGGGACCAGACTGGAGCTGTACAATTTTGTTCAGAAAGAGGTTATATACAGCTTAGGACTGAAGTGACTTCATCACAGTTGGAATGTACCTGGTTTATTCTGAGCTGATTCCGAAGAGTCAGACACATCCCTGGAACCAGGGTCGTGTGGTAAAACTTCACACACCACTCTGGTTTGTCTAGTTCTAGTTTGCCAGAGAACTGAGAAAAAAAACCTGGCTTGGGTTCTACTGAGGCAGTCCTGGCAGTGAGGGCCCAAGATGGCTGCAGTTGTGTCTAGCTGAAGCTGGTCTATTTTGAGTCTTGTTGTTTAGTGACCTCCCTCGTTCCCCAGGGACAGTGGTGTCAAAGAAATGAGCGCTGTTTGGCGATGAGGGTGAGAACCCAACGCAAAAGGCGAGGAGGAGAAACCCAGTGACACACATCTGGGGAATGTGCGGTCTGACAGGATGATGGGTCGCTTCCCAAGGAGCACGTCAGTGTCAGCCATCCTTTAATTAGAAACAGTGACTTCCCCAGTGTGGCTGCACTGTGGTGATTCACGTGGCTTTCTCAACAACTCGAGCCTCTGGCTTTGAGTTTCACTACATAGCAGTGCCACGGCACTCAAAAGGGGTCTGGCTTCTCTGAAATCAAACCTGACGAGCAAGCAGAGGGGTCACAGGGAGGAGTGGAGAGGCTGGATCATGAGTCAGGGGCTGCAGGCTGTCGTGCTCTTCTGGCCGTCAGTGGCCAGTGTGTCAGCTGCGATCCCTGAAGTTACCCCTTAGTCGTAAGGCACACGATGTGGTCTACACAGCACTACACAGTAATGAGTCTACTTATAATGTGCTGCAAGGTACACATGGCAAGATAATATATAGCATCATTTAAATGGTGTTTTTATCATTCTTTTCGCCATTCTTTTTTGATTATGTATAAGTTAAATTCTCCTGTGCTGCTTCTGCTCTTGTAAGACCCTCAGGCCTCAGTAAAATAAAATGAGGGCCTGACAATTGCTAGGCCCTGGGCAGCCCCAAATCATTGGCACTTTCTTTGGTATTGTAATTGAGCATCCTTGCTCAGGAGGGTGCGTAGAATGTGTTTAAGAAGGCAAGTTCTGTGTTGAAAGATTGGGATTTCGTTTACCCTTGTGTAACTGTGTGCTTTGTTTTATTTCCTTTTAAAGTCTGTACAGTGTGAATAATGTTTTCTGCCTCGCGGGAATCCTCAGAGGGTGTTTAGAATGATTGTTGGCATGTATGAGTCCTTAGTCAGTGTTGCCTACTGTTATTGCTGTTGCTGTTATTTGCCTCGTTTTCTGGCCCGTTCCAGTTCCCACTGGGTCCCAGGGCCTGAGGACAAAGCAGTCTGCCCCCTTCTTGTGGTGCTGGAGGTCAGGAAGGAAACCACTCTACTCCTCTCTCAGGGTTGGCCTGGGTCTTGTCTCTGCTTCTTGTTGCCCTATTTTGAGCCTCTGTCGCCATGCTGCCTTCTCCCACCTGCTCGCTTTGCACCAGGCCATGACATTAAGGCTTTAAGGCTCCAGTGCCCATCACAGCTGGCTTGGCTCAGCCGTATCTTATATGTCAAGTGTGTGTGTGTGTGTGTGTGTGTGTGTGTGTATGTGTGTGTGTGTGTGAGTACTGGCTTCAGACGCCTAACTTCTAAATTGGATCCCTGTGCGCCCAGCCCAGTCGCTGGACATGCAGGGTGCAGGGGCTGGACCAAAGCATGGCGGCCTGGCTGGCTCCCGATTCCGCCCCCTTCCTGGGGTGGTGGCCAGGCTGGGCTCTGGGACGCATTGGTGGCACCTTTATCCAGGGTGTTTTGAGCACTGGCGCATCCGAGATGCACCAGGGAACTTCCTAGGTACAGGGACACAGGGAACCCAGCAGGGGGAGGACTTTGCACTGAGAGACCTCTGGCGGAGGTTAGGGGCCCGGAACAGCATTTCCTGGCCTCAAGGGGCCTGGTCTGCCCGTCCCTGCTCCCTGTGCTGCTTCAGTGGCTCCCTCCCTGCTGGCTCCTCATTTCCTGCCCTGTGCTGGGCCACCTTGTCCTCCAGGCCTGATGTTTCCTTCCCTTGCCTTTGCTCTCCCTCAAGCTCTGGTCTGTCCATTGCTCAGTTTACCGCACCATGTCCAGCGGCCTCTTCCCTCTGACCCGCGGCCCTGCCGTGAGCTTCACAGCCACCCTCGCAGACGTTGCACCCGGTGGGCCCTCAGCTCTGCTTCCTTCCCCTTGCTCCAGCCAGTCACTCTCACATCTGTCTCGTCCTGTCCAGCCGTCCTGGCGTGGCTCCTCTTGGCTTTGCTCTCTCCTTTCAAATCCATCTGGTTCTCCAGCCAGATTCATATTCCTGAAATGCACCCCTGATGTCACATTCTTCAGTACTGTCTTCTGGGAGAAGTTCAACCTTTCTCAGCATCTCAGAATTTCCTTGATCAGCCTGCAACTTGCCTTCCCAGCTGCCATTTTCTGACTTTCGTATTTTGTCCAAGCACCCAGAATGAGCTCACGGAAGGTTCCAGGCTTCCTGACTCCGTGCATTTGGGTGACTTCCCTCCCCAGCCCTCTGTATCCTTCCTGCCTCATTCACCTCAGTCCTGGGTTTTTTTCTTCTAGAGGCCTGGCTGGGTTCCCTTAGCCAGTATGACTTAACTTACCCTCTCCTGAACTCCTCAACTCCACCTGGATCTTGCTGCTCCCGACCGTGCGTTAACTGGGCTGCCTACCATTCCACGCAGGCTGTTCCACGGCTGCAACCTCCAGATACTGAGGGAGCCCGGGTAAACACATGATCCACGTGAAAACAGAATCTCGCTCCTCTCACTCATCTTCAAGATCCCTTCCCAGGGTCTGCGCCCAGGAGATTGGCACCGCTAAGTTCTGGCTGCCTGGGAAATCCGGAGTTGGTCTGGTTTCTAGTAGATGCGAGGTCTCTGAGGACAGGCTGAAGTGCGGTCATCTTTTAGTTGGGGGCTTGCACAGTGTGGCTGACGAGGGGGTGTCATTCTCCGTGGTGGAAGGGAGGAGTGGATGGTGAATGAATGCTGCACCATGCAGCCACCTGTGAGATGTTCCTTCTCTTCTTCTTTCCCGTGGAGGTGAAGCATGCTTGTTTCTCAGCCTACTTGCTTTAGAACAGTGCTGAAGAACCCAGCACTAAGCCTTCACTTCCTCGCTCAGGCTCCACATGGGGAACAGCAGATGACCTGTGGCTCTAGGCAGATGGCAAATGTCCCCCGCAGTGTGGACCACTGACTTGAGCCCAGACACAAGGCCCCTTGCAGGGGCCCTGAAAGCATTCTATGCTATCTCTTCGGAGTTTGACTTGGCCTTGGAAATGCAACCATCTCTCATTATCTAAGGGGATTGGTTCCAGGATCCCGCCAGGATACCCAATCTGCAGATGCCCGAGGCTGCTGTGATCAAGGGTACAGTATTTGCATATAAGCTACACCTGTCCTCCTGTGTGCATCACCTCTCCATCACTTGTGACACTCAATGCAATGCGAGTGTTATGTACGTAGTTGTTAGCTTGTATTGCTATAGGGAATAAGGACAGGAGAAGGAAGTCTGTACGTGTTCAGGGCAGACATAATCACTTTTGGCCTGCAGTTGGTTGAACCCAGTGATGCAGGATCTGCAGGAGGTGCTCACAGTAAATG
>PVJO010021091.1:0-30754 GCA_004026905.1 Hystrix cristata | reverse complement strand
GGAAATATCCTTTAGAGACTTAACATGTACTCATACTAGGTTGCTGAATACTAAAATTCTTTCTAGAAGGTTTTGAGAAAAAGTGGGAAGAAGCATCAAGAGCAGAAGGAAAAAGAAAAAAAGCAGAAGGGGAGGATTTGGGGAAGGCTAAAGCAAGCATCCTCATTGCTTCATCAGCTTTACTAACATCACGTCCAGCCTGTGGTGTGGGTAGAACTGTTAAGCCCTCCGGTTCTTAGTCCAATTTGGTAACCATGAGTTTAACTTATTTTGAGTCTCAGTGCAGCAGAGGCGAGTGAGGATTAGACTCATGGAAATGAAATATTTATTCCCTTCCTGCTGTCCCTTAACTTTCTCTTTTCGGCCTTTTGTCCTTTCCCATGAGACAGTGAGGCAGTAAACTTTTTACAAGACCAGAACCTTATCTTCCAATTAGGAAAGTTCACTGTTGAGTGTTCAACTAGAAAAAAAACAATAAAATTTTGATTTCTCTTAGACCTCCAGGCTTCCAGAAAGCTGCCTGTGAAACAAGATCCTGAAACTGCTTCTCCTGCTTTCTAGTTTCTGCGGTGTTGCTTCCGGGTCTTCTCTGGCCTCTCTCTTCCTTTCGCTCTATTCATTTGTCTATGTCAGAAGTGTGTGAAGGGATCCGCTGCCTTTCTCACTCTGGCTATTTTCTACACTTTCTCCATGAGCAGGTCAGTGTCACAGACTGAATTAGCAGCTTTTGTTTCTTTGTTGTCCTCAAATAACACCCTGGTGTGTCAGGAAGTGAACCCGCATATATTTATTTGTTTACTTACTCATTAAGAATCCGTACATTTTCCATTTCTCAACAGGACTTGAAATAGATGAAATTATTTATTTCCCCAGACTAGATTTCAAAAAGACTGACAACTTTTGATATACTGGGGCAGAAAAAGAGAAATGAAGTAGGTAAAAAACACTTAAGTGTGTTTTACTTCCTGGTTTCAGGCGCTGCAAGTGTCAAGAATATTTACTTTCTAAATATTTCTCCAATTCCTGCCTTCTCTCCTTTCCTGAGTCCTGCTCATTCCTCACTACATCAGAATGCTAACAGGCACCTTCTTTCCAACTCTGAAGTCCGCGTTTAAAGAAGTGTTAGCATGAAAACTGGGGGCAGAAGAGGCCTTTGAAAATAACCAGGTTTTGCCCATGAGCTGGAGTATATTTCTGTTTAACTCAAAGTTCTCTAGTGAATGCCTTGATTCAGAGTAAAGGAAATGGGATGCGATCAAGTAGAAACCTGCCACACAGGTGTTCATGGGCAGACCAAGAATGAATGATTGGATTCCTTGGATAATGCACACAAGTGGTCCATAAATAAGTGCACATGGAGCTTCACTATACGTGGAACCCATGTCATGTATGTGCGACTCTTCTAGTTTCATTGTTTTAAGACAAGTTCTCTGTGAAAGAGGAGAGGAGTATAGTGTATGTTTGAATTTATGTATACAGATACAATCTTGCCCATGATGCTATCCTTATTCAAGCGAGGTCTTAGAATCACAGAGGCCAGAAAACACTGATTCTTAATAGTTACTATAGCAACATTTTGCTTTCATAAATTTTTAATGCAGGGAACCTTGACCAAGATTCATAAGAGGAGATATTATCACTTCCTAGAAAACAGTAATGGATCACTTTCGACTACATAAGATTTGAAATATTCATAATGATGAACAAATATCAACTAATAAATCTCTTTGATCAAGTCATGGCTTCATTTTAATCCTTAAATGCCAACATGATTTACTTTATATTTGGTATTTTCCATATATAATTATTTGGCTGTTAAAGAGGAGGCATATTTAATTTGGAGTTTTGTAAAGAAACACTACCAAGGAAAGGTTCTAATTTTTGGAAGAACAGCAGGTTTAGAGTAAGTAAATATAATTCTGAGAACAATGGTGTTTATTTTGTTAGATTTCCATGTGATTATTTTGCACTTCCCTGGTTTTGCTTTATCTTTGTTAATACTATAATTAAAAACACATTTGGGTAAAAAGGTTTTCTTCTTTCCAGTTGTTCTGCTTTCCTGCCTGAAGCATTCGTTGTCGGCACAGTGAGATAACCACCATTCATCATCCTGGACACCCGTGTGAGCAGAGTAAGTGTTTACCTGCCCCCGACTTGGAGGAACCACTGAGGGCTCTTGCACTAATGGCAAGCATCATTTGATGGGGTTTTCAGTGCGGGCTTCTTGCCAGAACAAAGCTATATTTTCCCTCCACAAAGTAACTTCAGAGTTAAGGAAGAAATACCAGGTAATTTTTTAATTTGTGGTAGGCCGGTGTCTTAAAGATAGAATTGATTACAGCATAATAAAAATTGTATGTATGTTATGATTATAATTTTATAGACTTTATGGGAAGAGATTTTGGTAAAGGAATGCAAATAGTTTAAACTTATTAGAGCGATAGCGTTGTGAGCACCTTCAATTTAAAATGTTTTTCTATTAACATTACTGTGAAATGAAGGTTGTCTATACAGTCCTACCTATTTAAAAAGATAAAACTGTATTCACACTCATGCTTTTTAATCACCTCTATGCCACTTAAAATCTTTATGTAAAATAGAGCTAGTTTATCTTTGAGATCTAAGAGATGAAGAATTAATTTCTGGGTATAAAATACTTCCGAGGAAGAATTTTGGAGATGGTGGCTCACATACAATTATAGTAGATCCAGGACAGAGAAGTCAAAATAGCTTACATCCAGAGATTCTCTGTTGGTGTCCCAAGTTCTTGACTAGCTAAAAACGATTGTTCTAACAGTTTCTGATACACTCCAGTAGGTCAGTGACGACTAACTAGAATGCCTATTTGAGGATCTGATGTTATGTCTGCATTCAGCAGAATAGTCATATGAATTAGTGATGTCTGCCTTGAGAAATTAAGGATGGAATAACAGACGGGAGCATATTTTTTCTTGTTTTAATATAGGTCATTTCTGTCCATCTTTAATGGTTGCTTTCTTAAAAAAACAAGGGCAGGTTTGTGAGTTTAAGTTCTTTTTTCTTTCCCTTATCAAATAAACAGGGCAATGAAAAAAGTAGGTTTAATATAGTTCCTATTTTTTAGGTGCTTAGGCCCAAGATATTAAAGTATTAAATCAACAAATATTATATGTATATATACATTAAGTACGCATTAAACAATGAACAAATTTCAAGGATACACAAAATGAAAGTGCATTTGTAGCACAAGGAAATACTTAGATTAGTTTGGGAAGGTCAAACTGTGCAAGGGCTTCACCTACTGAAATGCAGTGATCAAATGCTGCAGAATGTGGTACTATATACAGGATAACCCCTCCCTGTGACGAAGAATGTCAGTGGGGCAGAGCTGCAGGAATTCTGCTCTAATTGTTGCACGGTGGCAGCTCTAACATCCTTTTCCCCCCAAACATTATTATTATTTAGTTGTTTTTTCATCAGAGTCAGGATAAAATGATATGCAGAAAATGGGCTGAAAGTCAACAAGGATTTACTGTTCACTTTGTAGTAGGACCCCAAGTTTCCGCACCTGAGCCTCAGTTTCCTCATTTATAAATATATGAAGACATGGGATTACAAGAGTCCTTTTATTACTAACGTTCTGTCATTGGAGAAACTATGCTCTGGGGCTGCTGGATACCCTTGTTTGGATACCTTCATGGCCCCTGACCGATTCTGTGTTCTTCTACGTGATGTGTGCTTGGTCACAGCTGACTACAAGGGAAGGATACCAAATTTAAACTGGCCCACTAGATTTTTTTCTCCCCAGAATTAGAAATTAGAATTGACTGGACACTTCAGCAAAGACGGGACCACCAGGTACAACAACAGACAGGGAATCTTGTCTACAGAGACAAATGGAATGGACTGCAGAAAGAAAGCGGCCATGAGAGAGCAGGAGAGAATGAGTTTGATCTCAGTCCTTGACGTAAACTGAAATTCCAGATACAATCCCTTGGGAGAGCCAACCACACTTCACTCACTCATTCATTCATTCATTCATTCATTCACCATGTACGGAGTGAGAGGCTATGTGATTCCGAGCACTATTTTGGGAATGCGGGGTACACTGGTGAACAAAAGGCAGAGTCCTTGACTTCATAGATTTTTTTCTACTACAAAAGAGAGACAATAAACAAATAAATATACAACATAGCATTGGAGTATAAAGATTGAGAAGAACAATAAACCTGGTAGGAGGGGAGGGACAGGAGCAAGAAAGGTTTATCTGAGCAAGTAACATTTGAACAAGGACTTGAATAAAATGAATGGGGCACTCGACATGTCAGGGAAGAGTTGCCTAGCAGAGGTCGCAGCTTCTGCAAAAGTCCTGCAGTGGGACTGTGCTTGCCAGGTCAAGGACAGACGGTTCCAATCCCTCCTCACCCCAAATAACAAGACATGCTAACCAGACATACTCTATAAGAAGGTGACTACATTCCTAGACAAAAGAGATAAAAATTATTATAACCAATGTCTATATTCTAATAAGATAAAAAATAGTATATCCAATCAATAGGTTTAGTCTGTACCTCAAGTTTTAGTAGCTCCCTCCGCCCCACATGTTGGGGTTCCATCAATAAATACCGTTCTCCCCCCAACCTTCCTTGCTCAGGCTTCAGACATGAGTTCCTTGAGCGAATGCTGGCATAAATCAGAGCTGTTTTCTTATAGCTGGTTGGTGCCTCATTTCTCAGCTCTGGTTTCTTTTATTGATTCTTATCCTTCTTCAACTTAGAGTCTTTCAAACATAGGCAGTACAGTGCAGTGATGGTGGGAGTGTGCCCTTTGGAGCCAGCCCACCTGGGTTAAAATGCCAGCCCCACCATTAACTCTCCGTGCCTCAATTTCCTGAGGATATAATAAGTTAACCTCTGCCATTGCTGTCATATGGATTAAACAATGCAATGTACACACACTGTGCACTGTAGGAATGTGACAGGCCATAGAGTAAGCACTTGCTAAACATTATCATGATAATGATTGTACAATTACTGTAATTATTCATCTGGTCTCCCAGCAACAATTCAAACCTCCGCGACACACAACTTACTCTGTTTAACCTTCTCTAGAAGTCTCACCCTGATCTTATTTCTCTGTTCTTATTCCTTGGTCTCTAGGATTTATTTTATTTTATTTTATTTTATTTTGGTGCCGGGGATCGAACTCAGGGCCTTGTGCTTGCTAGGCAGGTACTCTACCCACTGAGCTAAATCCCCAGCCCCTCTAGGATTTATTTTAAAAACAATAGACACCAAACCAAAACAAACAAAAAACCAAACAATAACAGGAAAAAGACAAAAACCAAAAAAATCCTACTTTATCATGCAGGTTGACACTGCTGTAAACTTAGAACTGCCAGACTCAGGTTGGTCCCCCAGCTGCCTTGCAGACTGCTTCACATGCTTTTGGTTAGCTTTCTCACCCATTCCCTCCATTTGAGATTCCAAATCATCCTCAGTCTTTTCATTCTTTTCCCTAAACTGCTGGCCTTTCACCTTTGCTTGACAGTTCTTATAGGAACTTACGGCTAAAATGTATTTATATTCTCACATGTTCCTCTTCATAGTCATAGGTTGGTTTCTTTTACCCTCTGCCTTTGACTAGTTATCTCTTCATGTTCAATATAACTTCTCCTCCTCATTCCTTTGGGGACCTGATCCCACTAATTATGTCTTCTTTCTTCCATCCACTTCAGGCCCCAAACATACTCAAATCTCTCCTATCCTAACAAAACAGAACAACAAAACAACCGCTCTCTGAACTACAAATTCCCTTCTATCTGCTGCCTGCTTTCTCTACAGCTACATTTCTGACCTTGCCAGTGTCCCCTGGGACAAAACTGACCCTGTCTGAGAACTTCTGAATATAGGATGAGGCAATATAAAACAGAGAAACTAGCACATAACTAAATACAGCAGAAATTCTAAAAGGAGGAACTGACAGTAGCCTGCAGTCTTTGTATTGAGAGTTGAGTTCAATCTGTCTCCCTTACTGCAAAACTCTTGACTGTTTTAAAATAGTCTTGGATAAAGTTTTCCTTGTCATTTTAAAATGAATGTCTAATGAAATTTCTCCTTAACACAAAAGACCAAATATTTACCTAGTGGGCTTGTACCAATTCACTTCATGAATTTTCATTGCTCTTTACAGAACTTTCATGAGGTCTTTGCCGTGGGAAGGGTCAAACAGGCTTTTTGTTTTGTCTTTGAAACTAAAGAATCTGGTTTCTCTAACACGGGCAAGTTAGAAGGAATAAAGGTTACATGACTTTGTAAAATCACCTCCATAGCGGCTATTACTTAATCAATTTGTTACATTTATTTTCAGTTGTTCTTGTGGTGACATTTTAATGAATAATACACAACCAATGTTCAATTCAAAATGACACCTCAAGCCTCTTAAACAAAAACACGTTGGGTATATAAAAAAATAGTTCCCTCTCTGCAACATAACTCATATAATTCACATGCAGCCTACTCCTGGCTCTGCCACTGACTTGAGGTTCAGACTGTACCTGCAACATCAAACTCGATTTCCAGGGTGACCTTGCTGGTGATGGAAGAGTCGCGGAGGAGCTGATTGGCTTCCTCGAAGGTGCTGTCTTCGGTTGGAATTCCATTGATGGCCATCACTCTGTCTCCGATCTGTAGCACCCCACATCTAATTTAGAACCAATGTTATAAGTTGGAGACAGAGTAAAGAATCATTAAGTTGAACTTGTCAAATCTACCTTGTTTCCTCCTTGCAAAATAGTATAACCATTTGGTCTTTTTTACTCAAGCTGGTAGGCATCACGTTAGGTTAACTGCAGTGTCTTGCTCTTTCGCATTTCATGGTTACAATTGCAAGCAATGAAATCCTGTAGTATCTCAGAGAAATAATTAATAATTCATAACCATTGTATTGTTATAATCTGATCTGAACTAATATAAGATAATGATGAATGGACATTCCTGTATGGAAAGAAATTACTGAAGTTTGAACTTCAGACTTTTTTTGGTATGGAATTTTTCCTTTTTAATTATTATAGCCTCTAGCCTCCTGATGGACAAAATCTGCTAGATAAATGCATCCATGCTCATAATTCTTCTCATATCTGATCAAGAACATAAAACTTTATTGTTAGAACAGAGAGTTCATTACATCTTGCATTTCCTGCACTGAGTACCATTTCATAATTTATTAGCCATTCAAAGAGAGACAGCACCAGGAATGCAGAGCAGAAAAAAGTGCTGTGAAACAAAAGCATCTCACCTCTCTGCTGGGCTGTCAGCTTCAATATAGGAAATCAGAGGTGGAGAAGCGAGAGTCTCTGTGGCGAACACGCTGCCCTGCAGTTGGATTCCAAATCCTGCGACCGGGTCTGCTGTCAGCACAACCTCTGTGGTTTCTGTGTGAACGACCTGGCCAGCCAATCCCACTGTGCTGGAGGCTAAAGACACTAGAAGGACAAACGTTGAAAAGAATCACTTTAGGGTCAAGCAAGTACCAGGAATAGTAGTATTTCCAGAGTAATCATGCCCCTGAACAAAAGCTCATCAGCAACTGTGGGAGTTTGGGCGTTGGCCTTCCAGCAAAAACTTCAGCCAGAGTTGAACGGGCATGAATCTCCCAATATTTGTCATGTTTCAATCATGGAACCAGTGAAGCTTCTTCTATACCGCTATCCCTCAAACTGAGAACTGTCGTAGGGGCTGCAGGAATAGGACATGGTCGGGATCAGGGTTTGTGAATTCTAGTCCTGGCTCTGTAACTGAACAGCAGCTGCAGGGACCTTGGAGGAGGCGCTCTCATCTCTTTGTGTGTGTTTGTACTCTCTGGGGGAAGGAGAGCTGGGCTGGCCTAATGGGTTTTTCATTTTAGCCATCTGTGCTTGAGTGAACCACCCAACCTTGAGCTTTGAGAAACAACCTAACTTTGGCCCAGAAGTGGTGTGGCTGTGCTGGTTTTCAATCTTCCTCCAGCACTGAGTTGGTACAATGGAACCGTTTAAACTGTATATTCTTCCTGCCCCCAGACTTGGTCTGCTCAGTCTCTTTTTTTCCTACTGGGCCTCTAGCCTCTCTGTTGTCTCCTATTTCATTCAGTTCTCTAATATTCCGTTGAGCCCTTGGACAGATCTCTGTCTCTGTTCCTGTCTCTCCCCTTCTTCTTCTCAAGTTGTCTCCCCTTCCCTCCCCTCTTCTTCTCCCCTCCCCACCCTCTTCCATGCCCAGCTTTGGTCATCAAAGGGCCACTCCTTTCCTGGACGCATCTCTTGGGCCTGCCTAGTGGATCTGGCCACCCGTGCTCTCAGAGAAACCTCCCTGCCTGCAAGGTCTCATGCTGAAATATCACTTTCTCCAAAAAACTGTCTTCTAGCATCATTACTTTAATTGAAGCCGAATGACGCCAGAATCCTCTCCAACCATGAGCCATTTCCTTCACTCCCTCTGTGTAGGACAAGGAGAGAGAGTTTCGCAGTTCACCTTGTGGCAGCATGCAGTGCTTTCCCCCTCAGACAACTTCTATTTAAAATTCCATATTCTGCACTTATTTCTCCTTTGTCTCATCTTTAAACCTACACTTTTGCACTTTTTCAAAATTCCCTCTTATTTCTTGGCTGACTTTAGGACTTCAGTCTTAGTGTACGTCCTCTAACCCACGGCTTTTCTTTGTCCTAATCACGGCGATACCCTTAGTATGCTTGCGTGGCTTTTCTTCAGCTCTTTCAGTTCTGGCCACTCAGCTCTCTCGGAACAGGTGACAAATCCATCCTGTTCGGCTGTCTGTCAGCACGGTCCATCTTGCTTCAGAGTGCACAGATCTTCAAATTCAAGTTCTCAGTGTCTGAACCCCCCCATGGCTAATCCCTTATTAGCCATCTTCCCCAGTCCCTACAGTCAAATTCTCCCCTCTTTACGACTTCTCGTCCCCTTCCCTCTGTTTCCTGGCCTACTCATTTTCAAGCAGTATTTCTAGCCACAAATTTTCTCTCTTCAAATGAAAGCATCCATCTTAGCTAAGGTCAAAGCCATCATCTTTAGTCACTGCCAGCTACTGGTACCCTTTCCCCTCACACGCCACCTGGAGCCTCACATGATTTTCCATACTCCTATACTCTACTCTTTGGCAATGCCCAGTCAACTCCGCGGCTGTTACTAAGCTGCTGCAGGATGTTAGAGAAAGTCCTTCTCAATTCACATTAGTCTCTTTTGCACCCTAGAATCCTTTGTTGGGTAATATTTTAGCAACTTATTTGATTCCTTACAGTATTGATTTCAAACATTTCTTCCCTTATATGGGTCAAACTTTATTCTTTATTTCATTTTCAATAATAATGAAAAGATCCAACCATTTGACAAGTGTTCCTTAAATGACATTCATTTCAAGCTCATTTTCTCTGAACCGTCAACTCTTCTCCTTCTCTGTGCACTTCTGAGGCACCCTTCCTTTCATTTCAAGGCTAACTCCTCCTTTTAGTGTTTTTTTTAAAACACTAAAAATCACTTCAGTGATTTTTTTCATCATAAAGAACCTCTCTTGCTGCTTTTCTAAACTTTCCCACTCACTTCTCCACCTTTCTGACTTTTGTCTACCGATTTGTACTGATTCTGAAAGGGCTTAAAATTTGGCTTCTCCAGTCACCCTTGCCCGAAACTGTTCTCACTGATGACTTTGTACTTGCCTAAAATCGATGGCCTCATCCATTCTCACTGCTCTGCAGTGACTGGCTTTAGGACCATCCCTTCCTTTCTGGAATTGCTCTCTACTTTCCATGAAATTTATTTCTTAGTTTCTTACGTTTTCAGCCCTGCCAGCTTCTTTGCCTCCTTCTGTCCATGAAACAGACTCACCCACAGTTATTATTATGTGCTGCTGAAGTGAGCGCTCACCCATGGTTATGTCTTAAATTTTCTCATTTGTTCCCTCATTCACCTTCCACATGCCTATAACATGACCTCTCCATGCATCTTCTCAACTCCATCTAATGCCTTTCAAGTTTCAGTGCCGAACTTCTTCACATTATAGATATTCCATCTGTAAACAAGTCCCATCGGCTTCTCAAAGTTAGTACTTTCAAAATTAAGCAACTTATTTCCCCCTTTTCATTGCTTTTCCTATTTCTGTAGACTATCAAGTTTATAGTCTTCCAGGCTTGAAATCTCAAAGCTTTCTTTAGCTCAAAATTCCCCATTGCCTCAAATTCCATCAGCTGCTAAATTCTTACAGGATGACCACTGAAATACATCTTGTATAAGTTCTTTTTTACTTTCTTACTTTCAAAACATTAAGATTTTATTACTTTTCACATCAAGTATTCTAATATACACATTTCCTCTCATGCTTGGTGCTTTCTAGATATTATCACCAGATGAACTTTTCCCTCATGATGAGACTCCAACTTATCTGATCCCCTAGAACAGGGCTTTATCGTCACTAGCTCAGGTTACTGTACAGACATCCTAAGTGTGTCCCAGGCTGTTATTGTGTGCTAATAGGGCTCCAACTTGTCACGAGATTGGCCTTTCTGATACGCAAAGTTTAGGAGATTTCAGTGGCTTTCATTTCTATGAAACGAACTTTTCAATTTAAGCAGTGCACGCAAAATCCTTCCTAAGCTCATCTTCTCCTACCCATTCTGTCCCACGTCGTTCCCTGCGCGCTCCTGTGCCCTGCACTCCAGCCTTGTTTGTATACCTTTTTGTATCTGGACATCCTGTGTCCTCTGATTCATTAGTCCCTCCCCAGGGTTTTCAATGTCCCTTTCCCCAATAACTCTCAGTGGAATCAGGTACTTCCTTTTCCACATTTCTACATATCTCCCTTTTTCAGTTTTAATCATGTTTTTATTTGGTTGCCCCTCTCTCTACTTGACCTTGAGTACTTGAAATGTTGGGACTAGATCTTATTATTTTTGAAATCTTTGTTCTTGGAACTGTCAAAAAATGCTGAACAAATGAGGAATGAATCCAGTTTTGTCCTATCATCTACATTTTCCTTCCTGGAGCCAACACTTCACATAGAGGCTGCTGAGTTACTATAAATAATTAGAAGTCATTATTCAGGACCCAGACTCTTGTTTTTTTGTATGGTAGATCATTGTAGCTGACAGCGTAAGGGAGGGTGAGGTGGATTATTTGTCTTGGAGAAAGAAGACGGAAAAAACCCCACTTAAGAGGAAACATCATCATTCTCTCTCAGCTAGATTATGGTTAAAGTAGCTTGTGATACATATATCAGAAGTAGTCTTCAATCCCAGGTTTTGTATACTGGGTGCCCTACAGTGCCAGTGTCTGATATGGGTGTTATCACATATTAATTCAGATGCATTTTTGATGTGGCTTTGTTAGTGTACTTTGTATTCCACATCATACTTTTTGCTATGGGTGATACAAATCCACTAATGATACTAGAAAATAAGGGTTTGCCAGTAGGGATCTAGAGAATTGTGCTTCTCTCCAGTTATTACTCACAGAGGCACAATTTTAGGGCATCATCTCCATGGCAGGTTAGTTCTAGTCACTTTCTAGGGAAGCTTTTGAATTCCAATGGCAATGCTTTCCTTTCTATGAATCTTTACATAGGTTTATACCAGCATTTTCTTCCATTCAATATCTCAATATGATTTAGAGTTTTGGGACAATTTAGCTGGAGTTAAAAACTGTTTGAAAATCCTCTCTTTCCCATCTTCCTGTTAAGAAAGAACTGGGAAGAAATAGGTCAGTTGAATAGTAATAGACAGAACTAGATTAGAAATAACGAAGACCTTCTCAAAGGGGAGATGTGTTTTATTTTTTGGAACGGAGAGTTGAAGAATTTCATTCTCCAGAAGGTTTGGAAATAGAAATACATATTAAGTGATGGTATCATTACATCTGTAAGCTCTATCTGTGAAAAGCTGATGTGATAGAAATTATTAGCCAACTTCATTTAGGATTTAAAATAAATTTATATTATAGATTGATTTTGTAATTATATAGGTGTAATTTACATCATAAATATAGAATTATATTAAATGAATTTAAAAGTCCTCTAACATATTGGAGTCTAGTCTCTGAAACAGTAAAGTTTCACTTGAAATTCTATTGATAACTTATATTAGTAGAGTCTCAGAAACTATTACCAGATATAAAAAGAATAAACTATAGACTTACAGATAATAAGTGATGTTTTGGCTTGTATATAGACGTCCCCCCAAAGCCTTATGTGGTCATAGGTGGGGCTTTTCAGAGGTGGCTGGATCTAGCGTGTGTGATGGTGGGATTAAGGGTGTGTGATTACTAAATGAGTCCACTGACTGGTTTGGCATAGTTCCGGCTGTAGTGATACCCACCCTCAGGGCAGGCAGCCTCTACAGACTATAAAGGGATGGAAAGAAACTGCTATAGCCACTTTTCACTTGTTGCTTGCTTCTCGCTGCTTGCTGTTTTGCCATGAACTGCTCTGCGCCCTGCTGCCTCGCAGCCAACAACTATGCACTAAGACCTCCGCAAACTGTGAGCTAAATAAACCTCTCCTCCTTTAACTTTGGGTGTTGGGTATTTTGTCTCAGCAATGAGAAAAGCAACTAAGACAAGTGAAAAGATGAAAAACAACATCACTAGGAAGAGAAAAAGATGAGCTTAATGAACCTGCTTCATTTATGTGGTCAATAAACAAAATAAAGAAAAAATACTAGAGATTATAACCTTGTAATTTGAAGTTCATATGATAAATTCCCTTTCCAGGAGTGAGGTAAGTAGTCAGCAACAGGCTATGAGCTCCTAGCTCTGCCTCGAGGTGTGTCTGCTTCTACTCAGTGTGAAGACAGATTGCTGACACGTCTACATTTGAATCTAGCTCAATGGTGTGCATCCAAGTTGTGTTCAGGATTCACATCTGCTCTGTGTGGTTCCTATTCACAATTCCTCAAGGTTCTGTTCACAACTCTTCAGGTTTTCAGGGAATGACTTTTTTTTTCTTTCTTTCTTTCTTCAAATTCCTATCTGTCCAGGGGGAACCAAAGATAGCCAATGATTTTCAAACTTTGGGCTCTAAAAGTTGAAAAACCTACCAAATTTTTTTTTTTTTTAATTTAGGAGGCTGTTTGGTTCACTAGCTGATATGAGAGGCATTGAAAAAGTATAGAGGGTAAAGGTCCTGGAAGGTTTACTAACATAATGTGCTTTTATTATTTGATTGTATAATTTGAGATCTCTGGCTCACCAGGTCCATCTTGGATAGACCCACCACACTATGGGTCATGTGATCCAGTTCCAAAGAGCAGGAGAGCCCAGGGACATCTTACTCTCCAAATGGGTGGGGTGGGGCTCGAGGCAGCTTCTAATCTAAGCTGACTCCCTTGAAGGCTCTCTGCACAGTCACTTATAAAAGCTAACCATTATCATTAGCTGTTTTTACTCTGGGATCTTTTTTCAGGGGTCAGTGGAAGGGACCATAAAATTTGTTTGTTTTTAAAATTTTTCTTCCTTTCACCCTGTCTAGCAGTAGGTGATAGTACTCGAAGAAGTAAAGAGCATTCTGGAAATGCATTATTCTAATTTCTACAATTTGCTGCAATTCAGGAAGGCTGGGAAAAAGAGACATCTACTCTGGCTCTGGTATAAACAGGAAGGAATGAGCTGGATTCAACGATTGGTTGTGCTGCCATGACAGGTGGATTCTCCCCCAAGCCCAGAGCTCAGGATACTCATCATTCTCTCCAAGAAACAAAGATAATACTTTCTTGTTTTAATCCTCAGAAAATGTTGTTATAGACTCTCTGTGTTCCCCTTTGGTCAATGATACACAATGCTTTAATACTTATGTAAGAATATTTCATTCTTTTCTGGCTATGTCTTTACTTTGTATTGGAAATACATGTGAGAATTTTTTTTTTCTTTCTGCTTTACAAGCTCTGGCCTCAACTCATCACCAATACGGCAAAGAGACTTTTTATTATATTTGTGACTTTCGCCATGATTCACCATCCATACAGATAGCCTGGTTGCTATAGAAACTTAAGTATTAGAAAGCAGGTAGCAAATGATGGCACAGAATAAAGACATAAATAAAGTGGGGGAAATAAACCAGGGTATAGAGAAAGTGGCAATAAAATTTTTATTCGTAGTTACTTTACATCTAGTGTGACCATATCAAGTTTAGGCAATAAAAAAAAGAAATTTTCAATTTTTTTCAGAATTTGGAACACTATCATTATTGTTTTCAGGTCTTCCTGAGATAGAAATAAAAGTACAGAGCATTTGGGGTTTTATTGTTTGATTAAAATATAAAATTATGATCTCCTCAGCCACATTTACAAGCACCCTGTTACATACATTGTTAGTGGTGCTCTAGTGTGGCTAATGTCTACAGTAAACATGAACGAAAAATGTATTGATCCACATTTCTCTTTATATTTCTACTACATTAGAGAATAATGCACTGATTCAAGAGAAAATGTATGAGTTAGTTGTAGGTATCAATGGCCTCAGCTTTGTTTCCTACTACAAAGTTCAAGATGTGTAAGTATCAACTTGCCAGAGTCAAACATATTATCATACATTTGTATTCACTAATGGCCTTAATCAACACAGCAAGTCTTCCCTAACAAACAAATGGTTACCCTTTGAAGAAGTACAAATATTCATGAATGCATTTTAATTGCGCTTCTCTGCTGAGAGCTGTCAGTCTGTTTCTGTCAATGAGGAGTAATACCATGAAGCCATTATATGTAAAAAATTCCATATATAAACATCCTCGTAAAAAACTGAATGCATTATATGAAAGCCTCAAGACCTATGTTATGCCAAAAAGTAACCACTGCAGAAAATGCTTAAATTTGATAGTAATATTGCACAGGACAATTCATATTGAGGTATATAATAGTTAAACTACGCAAAGTAGCTAATAGTGCTTAGAGTTCACCAGATATTGTTTTAGCAAGTATGTGTGTGTGTGTGTGTGTGTGTGTAGACACAAAACCTCATATAATCTTTACAATGATTTAGTGAGGTAAGTACTATAATTATCCCCATTTTTAGCAGTGGCATGGAAAGCTTAAGAAACTTGTCAAGATCCTACGATTAGAAAATGATGATGCTAGGATGACAGGCCTCCTGGTTCTAGAGTCTAGCAGTGATGGTGAACATTTCAGAGCTTTCAACGATACAAACAGTGCTCTGTGGCACACGTACATAGGTTTGCCATCACTGGTAGGCTCATAACTACTTCACTACATTGTTCTTAACTGGTTTCCTCCTAGAATAATAATTTATTTTAGTCTCATCTAAGAAATGAGTGGGACTATAGATGCTCCTTGTTTGAATAAACTTACTCTTCCATTTTCTAATTTTAAATTTGTCATTTTCATATACTAAAGTTGACAAATTTCTTTACATTTAAAAGGACAGGTAAATCAAAATCATGGGTATACCACAAAGCTCTATCTTTTGCTATGCTTTTCTTTGTAAAGAAGTCTGCAGGTTCTTGTAACATAATGAAATTATTTCCCAGCGTGGGTGACAGATGGTGTCCCACAGTGTTGGTGGCACTGATGGGACAGGTGAGAGATCCTCTAGTGTCAATGAATCTCTTCCAAACAAGCTGAAAAGCCCAAATATACAACCACTCCCTCCACAAGAATATTCTCTTGTCAATACCAGCCAGGGCATAACTGGGTTTGGTTTCTTTAAGTAACTTTGAGTGTTCTTATTTTCTTCATTTCCCTAGCAAAGGAAGAGAAGAGACCCCTAGCTTCTTTAGGTTTCTTTAAAATGATCTTCATCACATCCACCAAAAAAGATACTGCTATCACACCTCTCTAAACCAGGATCAGATCTGGTTGGAAAGGCAGGTATTCTCTTCTCCTCAAAGTTATGCGAGTATGACGAGGATTATGATCTTCCTCAAGAGACACATACAGTACAGGGGTGATTTGTATTTCTTCCCTGGTAAGGCACTCAATCAACTTCCTTTTTGTACCTATAGCCAGCTACCTCAAAGCAAGCACTCAGCTCCATCTTCCTGGTCTTGCTTAGTCTATATCGTGTGTTCTCCCAGACAATGATATCTTCAGGAATGATAATTGAAGTTCCCAGACTTTAGGATGCTTACTAAAAGGATAAGCATCCTTCTATCCTTCTTAGTTAACTGTAGTGAGTAATAATAAATATATGTGAGAGAAGTGATTCTCAAAAGAGTAGGCTCATGAAGATGTAACAGAAGTTTGGGGAACGAAATCAGTTGAAAGAAATGTTCAAACTAATCATTGCTTTTGGGGGGGCAGGCCAGGAAATATAACAGTATGAAGTTTATAATAACATTAAATACATGCATGAGATTCTTACACATTTATCAAAAGAAGGGCAGAATTTGCAAAAAAATTGTTTTAGAGGGCATAAGAAGCTAAGAACAAAGATTTCATGTTCAAAGCTACCCAGAATACAAAGGTGTCTTAAAAACTACATCTTTATCTTATGACATCAAAAGAGTAAAAAAAAAAAAATCTCAAATAAAATGTTGTAGGGGCTGGGGATTTAGCTCAGAGGTTAAAGTGCTTGCCTTGGAAGCACAGGGCCTTGGGTTTGATCCCCAGCACCAAAAAAAAAAAAAAAAATGTTGTAGCAAAGTAGTATGAAGTAATTCAGTGTGAAGTTATAGTCAATGCAATCATTATCATTTAGATTATAGGTATCATGTCACAGTTTTTGGCCCAGAGTTGTTGGCTACTTAGCATCTACCTGGTCATTTAAGTTCTTGAAATACCCTTTCTGTAAGTTTCAGTATGTCAGACTTTGATGCTCACATCTTTTCTGCTGCCCAAATGACTAAAATTGGCTAATGTTTCACTTACATGAGCTTTTGAAGTCTTTCTTTTTCAGTCGCCTCCTCATCATGGTTCCACGTGGGCTAGTGGAGTAGAGGCTTCGAGGTAAAGTCCCCATGTTCAGGGAACTCAGGCTGTACGCGCTCATGGAGGTAGGAGAGAAGGATGAGGACACCAACGCTGCTGCAAGAGAGTAAAGATTTGGCACAGAGCACTTGCAGGTGGGCACAAGCCTGCTGCCCTTGCCGACCAGCAACAGTCCAGAAAGACACACAGGATGCAGAGCAATGGTTAGTAGCTACTCCACCCAGACAGAAAGCAGGCCCCGGCAGTGCCCTAAAATCCCAGCGTTACAAGTGTTTGTGAGTAATGAGGAGCAGCAGGATCCCTACAAGCACGTAGGGACACAAAACTACGAATTTTGCTTCAGACAAAATACCCAAATATTAAAACAAGTTTTTCTCTATAAACAACAATGCTTCAAATACATAATCTCATTTTCATAGTTTCTTACATAAATTTCATAAGTGATTTCACATGCTCAAAGATCTGAGAACACTGTACTCTATGTAATATTCCGAATTATTTCCTGTACCACATATTAAGCATTTTAAATATTTATATACTTTCTTAATGACAAATGCTTTTTAATGAAAAAGAAAGACTTAGGAGACATCAGAAATAACATGTTAACATATTACAAAAAAAAAAAAAAGCACACATCTATGAAGCCAAAGATGCAATGAATTAGAGGGAGGACTGAGCAGTACAAAGGAAAGAGCAGGAGGAGAATGCCTGAAACATTACGAGGGCTGTGTGGAGGAGGCGCTTTCGGGAAAGTCAGGGTGGGCACGCTGCAATGGTCAGGGTGGTGCGGGTTGTGGCGGTGGCTCGGATGAAGGCTGCACTGGTTGCCGGCCCAGGAGTCCCAGGGAAGCTGCCTGTCGCTCCTCTGAATTTTCACTGCCCACATGAAGTGATGATGAGAAATAAGGAAAACAAACACAGAACCAAAAATAAATAAATAAATAAATAAATAAATAAATAAATAAATAAATAAAGAGGGGAAAAAGTAACCCAATTGCACAAATTAAAAAAAAAAAGTATAACAAAAATGAAAGCTTCTTTCAAAGAAAGGAATTTACTTGGCATCACCCTTTTCTTAGTGGTCAGCAAAAGAGATGATTAACATCAGCGACATGGAAACTTTTCATCTTCCCAAGAATAATGCATGCCTTTCCCTGACCCAGTTTTTTCTCATTTTAAGATGACTATTGAATCAATTTCTAATCTTGCCATGTGCTGCACAGCAGAGATTAAAAACATTTTTTGAACTTACAAGTCAGTCTCATAAAGATCTATGGCACATGATTAGTAATTAAAGATTTGCAAATCCTGGCCAGTTAGTAGCACTTGTTTAGAGAAAAAGAAAAGAAGAAACAATAAATCACATTGGTGCATGATTCCCGTGACCAACTAGTCACACTTCACAACTTACTGCTCTGACATTTTAATTGCACTACGATCCATCACTTGAACTTGACTTTCCTCAACAATAAACCACTTTAATCACCTATCAGTATCAGAATCTTATTTGTATCCTGATTAATAAGGAGAAGATAAAGTCTTAATTATTTTTACTTTTTTTGAAAAGAGTATATTTCAGTTAAAAATACTTAATTCTTAAATTACTTCATATGTTCTCATGTTCCCTTAAGTTACCATAAAAATTTAATGAGATTATTTCAGATTTTGGTGTCCCTTTTATTTTTTTTTTAAATGTATCATGTTTTCATTGTAATTTCAATGTCAAGATTTGATTTTCTAAGCAGTGTTCTGAAATGTCAGTCATATTTTGTATTATGGCTGATATAAAGATTTTCATTAAATAATCTGAAGATAACTGAATTTTTATCCCCTGCTTTTATGATTCTAATGTTTGGCATCTTACGTGTGAATTATTTGACAGTAGTCATTCACCTGGAGTCAAATACTGTGTATGAAGAGGAGGGCAGTTTAGATAAAAGTTTTAAGATCCATGAAATAGGCTTCGCTGGCCTTTCTCATCTCTCTGGAGTGAGACAGTACGTGGAATGAAAGCCCCAGCAGGGACACGTCACCGTGGAGAGAGGCAGACCTACGTTTCAGTTGTGTTTTCAGTCTGTGCTCTCTGTATGACCCTGGCTGGCTACTCAGCCTATCTCAGCCTCAGTTTCCTCACATGTCAAGTGGGGATTATGAAAGCAGCTACTCCGCAGGACTGCTGGGAGGGTTATGCACAGAAGGTGTAGATACTTCTCCTATGTTACCACATTGCTGTTTTATATTCTTCGCAGCACTTAATACTGAAATACATTACATCTTTGTAATGTATTTGTGATGTCTATCTCTTTATACCAGGATGTACATTTTATAAAAATAAGGATCCGTTCTGTCTTGCTCACTAGACATATTCTAGCAACTAGAACAGTGCCTGAAATGTAATTACTGATACATGAATGAATAAAGGGATGTGAGAATGAACAGGAACATCATCCAGAGTGTCCACATCCATACTGTGGCAGCATTTTACTTTAGACAAAAGACTATTCCGAGGAAGTCCATAGTGGATTCTCTTTCCTCACCTTCTTCCTACTTTGGGGGTATACAAGACTACTTTTTAGCAAGATGCAGTTGTCGCTGGGTCTTGCTAATCTACAATCACAGTTGCTTATCTACTCTTAACAAAGTAGTACTTCTGTATTTCAAATGAAGCCAGACTACAGTGAATAGACTTCAGAATTTAACACCCACATTTTTGATCTAGTTCTTTACTGAGTGCTTTGAAAATTGCTGGGCCTTTATCAGTAGTGTCAAGTCCAATGAAGAAAGAAGGAAGGAAGGAAGGAAGGAAAGAAAGAAAGAAAGAAAGAAAGAAAGAAAGAAAGAAAGAAAGAAAGAAAGAAGAGAGAGAGAAAGAAGAGAGAGAGAAAGAAAAGGAAGAAAGAAAGAAGATATTAGTTGCACACCTATTGCATGCCTAGCACTGCACCAACATAAGCAGGTTAAGTGTAGGTGATGGCCTGAAAGCCACGGTGGCCTGAATTAGGACAGCAGAGAAGGGGAGAGAATGGATAGAAGGAAAGGACTAGATGGTTTAAGACTACAAATTTTCCTTGACTTTGAACTATTATTATGGACTAAATCTTCACACGTATGAAATAATTAAGAGACAAAAATGATATAAGATGATGCCCAAAATTGCATGCCATGTATAATGAATGCAAAAGGTCTTCAACAAATAACGTAGGACAGAGAAGAGAGTTACTGTCTCTTTGAACACACTCTCCAAATCTATTGTGTTTTATAGTGGTCTCCTTGCTACCCATATACTAGGTATTTCAGGAGTTATTAATAATACGATGGTACTTTTTGGCATGCTCTTTCATTTTGCAGAGAACATAGAAGCACTGTTTTACTTAACTGTGTAATAATGACAGCCTCGTGTGTGCTAGGCAAGCACTCTACTACTGAGCTACATCCACAGCCCTGAAAACTAATTTTTAACAACTTAATGTTGCTTTACACCAGCAAAGGAGAACTGATCTCTTATTCCAAGCTGATAAATCCATTTCCACACGACTCTGAAGACATTGTGAATGCACTGCTGCTATCAAAACTTGAGAAATGTTATATCTCCAGCTACCCATGGGTTCAGAGAAACACTAATCAGGCTCCAGAGATTTTGAAAAACAAACAAACAAACAAACAAACAAACCACCAACCAGAACTTGTGGAAAAAGGGTAAGTTATATAAAACGCCACTAATACAAAAATAGAAGTTTTAGAATTGCAAACACAACAAAACAATATGTTTGTATTATTTTTCCTTCTTGACTATGATTTAATTATGATTTGGAGTCAGTATTTATTCCCTCTTAGAAATGCAAGTCTGATTTTAATGTAAAATGCAGGAGGTACGTCCGCATGCTCAAAGAAGATGATGAACTACCCTCTGCGAAAGTTTATGATGGGGTCAGAAGCTAGAGTTACTCAAACTGTCAACCTCCTACTTCCCAAATATATATAACATCAGGTTCTCCACAGTGAAAAAACAAATGTGCTCTGTCCATAAATTTTAGTATTTAAATTCATTTTTCAAACTATCTCGAAAAATAAAAATATTTAATATTTTGAGTTAGAAAGTATTTATGATTCGTACACAGGGCAAATAAAAGTTAAATAAG
Organism: Hystrix cristata; assembly: GCA_004026905.1. Lineage (NCBI taxonomy): Eukaryota > Metazoa > Chordata > Mammalia > Rodentia > Hystricidae > Hystrix > Hystrix cristata. The sequence continues at coordinate 9,718 of PVJO010021091.1, read as the reverse complement.
GCTGCAAATGGCAGTAAGATTTTTAAAGGGTCTGTTACACATTTCCAATTCACTGACACCAGAGTTTAGCAAGCAAAACACTATGCTGAAAGCACACTACACAGAGTGCATTCTTATAGCTTCTGTGCTTCAAGTCTAAAGGTGACTTCAGATTAATTTAGAGGAAACTTAGACAGTTTTAGAAACCTCTCAGCCAGTGTGCAGGAGAGGCCTGTAGGGCCTGCTGGTGGGAACACGCCTGTTTCCATGAACTGCACCTTCCCATAGCTCTTTTGCGTTGCTGTCCAAATGATGCTGATTTTCTTTTCCTAACCTGCCTATGCTGCATCATTTCTCTACTCCAATGTGCAAAATTAAAATCCGATGAGGGTAACATTGTACTAGAGATTTTCATTAGCTCCGGGCTGTCTAAGTTCCATTTAATTAAAACGGTTGTATCCAGCTGACTCATTCAGTATGAAAATCATCAGCCCCTCTTTTTTTCCCCTCACTTTTCTAACTGCAGAGAAGTGCAGTGTGTTTTAGATGTGGGAAATACATACTAAAAATGACCTCCTCACAAGCAAAACTTCAATTCTAGAGGACACTGTGCTCTCTCTAAACATATGGAAGTGTATTGTCTCTTTTTAGGCTACACCTGGCAACACTAGGGAGGCTTCCTGTAAAGGAATAAATAAGGACAGTATTTGGTTTAAGGAACAGGAAGAGTTGGAACAAAATCCCCACTGGAGAGCCTGGCTTCATTTGATTTGGGGCTCAGAGTCCCTTTACTTATACCAGGTTTTGTTTAAACACTCCCAGCTGGATGGTATATAAATTCTCAACAGACATAACTCTGAACTTCAAGGCAGTGAACACGCTGCTTCCCTCAGTGATTTTTTTTTTTACTGAATAGATAGAGTCAAAACTTCTAATTCTCCTAAGTGAGACGTCTCATCAGAAATATCCCTGTCCACCTTAGGAAACAACCACTCTGGCAAATAGAAAATATATAGAGAACTGGTCCTTCATACAAACTGGGTCCCCACACGCAATATTTGAAAGGTCTGTTATTAATATCAACTTTGTTTAAAAAAATAAGTTTTACTACTTGTCTTATCGTTCATATAGACTGGAAATTCAATATACACATCGGGAAGTCAAATTATTTCCCTCCTTGCCTCTCATTTTGCAAAAAAATGTGGACAAGTACTAGCTTATTCAAACAGTAGCTCTTTCTTCAACTTTGGGTTTTCACTAAATTATGTGTGACCTGGAAAAAGGGTTTTGGATGATGAGGCAGAATAAACAGAGATAAGCTGCTGTTTTGAAAAGAAACGATGAAAGCAGAACTGAACTCTGCCTCTGCTTTCTAACTCTCTGGATGACGCAACAAGGGTGAGAGCAAGAGAAAGTTTTATGCCGACGGCGCCTCACCATGGTCGGGTCCTTTCAGGGCTAGGCGAGTCTGATGGTGGGGAAGGATCTCAAGCTTAACCTGGTCGGTGGCGTTCGCGAGGAACTGGGTCGCTTCCGCTAGTGTACAATACTCCGTGCTGGTGCCGTCAATGGAGAGGATGTGATCCCCCACGTGCAGCGCACCGCATCTGCGGAAGGAGGAACACAGCGCGGTGAAGTGTCTTCCTCTTTGGAATACAACTTTCATGTCCTTCACAGAATTTCACACAGTTTTCATTTACTTAAAAAAATAAAAAAAGGAAAAGTTTGAGTAGCATAGGAAACACCATCTGTCAAGTTTTAAGCACCTGGAGCGTGCACTGCAGTATAAAATCTTGTGAAGAAAATAGAAGAATGCAAAGAAATGTTTTCTCTTGTCCTTCTTGGAATAGTAGCATTTTGGGGGTCATGGTGCTGAACCCTGAAGAGAAGTGAGCAAGTGAAGAATAAGCAAAGAAAAATTTTCCCCGTGATTTTTTCTGTGTTTTTCCTCCTGGGCTTTTCTATCTATTAACATGAGTTGGTAAATATTCAGATGCTCAAGCTGCGGCTCACAGAATTGGAATAGGGTCATTTTTATGAGTGAATGGAATAACGTGGAGAAATCCAGTTACTATTCCTCAGAATCCTTTCACATAAGCCCCCAGATCACCAGTGCTTTATTTGTGTGCATGATTTTGTTATTCTGGAGTTAAACAGTTATTAGTACCAAAGCTCTTGATGACAATGAAAATTATGCAGGAGTTGAGCGAGCAATAAAAATCAGGCCTGCATGGTGAGTCAAGGGGAAAGCTCGGGTGGGGCTAGCTGCTATATCTTGCTGAACTCAAGAGACTGGCTACTGGATGAGTTGAGAAAAGCAAACACAGCAGTCAGCATCCCGACATACCAGTCAAGTGGACAGCTCCTTAAACTGGTTACCCCCTGTGGAATGGGAAAAAACAGAGGGAGAGAATTAAAGCATCCTGCACCATTGAGCTGGAGACACCCCTGATCAATGGCTGCCACTGCTAAATGACTGCATGGAGGGCAGGACTACAGTGGAGCTGTAGACTGACCACTACCGGGGCTGCTGCAGCTCCCTGCACCACAGCTGGAGAATGTTCTGGCAGGGCAAGGGTTTGTGGAGATGGGCTGGAAGTACAGGAGAGACTGTTATTTGGGTACTTCTAAAAATTTCCAGTGTGAATGGTCTACTCTTCAAGAAAAAAAAAACATTTCAAGTCATCCTTTCCATCTAAAAATATTATTCCATGTTGATTTACTTGGAGTATTTCAGCTATGTGAATGGGGGGGTTTTCTCACTAGTTGCTGCAGAATAATCTATTAGGTGAGAAGACATTCTTTTTGTTCTTTCCCCTTTTACTTTGCAAGTCTGAAATACAAATTGGGAAAATAAATTTTATTTACATTGTGACTTTGGAATGAATGATGTTTTAAGGGACTCTTAAAGGTTGTGAAAGTATAATATTAATGTTCTATGACAGTAGCAGACCTGTCCTTAAAGACTGCACTATTTAAAAACAGTGTTATATTTATTTAAGAAAAAAAGGAATAAAACATTACGGTAGCAGGACTTAATTATTAACAGTTCAGGAAACCCTATGACTTCTCTGCATGAGACTTAATAAAGATCACTTTAGCTATCCTATATCAAGAAGAGACAATTACCCCCGGACACAGTAAGAAAACTTACTTGGTTGTTTTGTTTTGTTTTGTTTTTCTTCTATAGCTAAAGGTCACACCAAACATCTGGATAAAGTGACATCATGAGGTAGCTGATAACACTGGTGAATTTTCAAGCCTTAAAACATTAGTTTGTTTTCCTAACTAAAACTTACGTAAAATGGCAAGAGAGCTGTATTTTCACTGCTTGTGTGAATGTACATGTGTTTGAGTGTATGTATTACATACGCGTGTACAGATTTTTTAAAACACACCTGTATGTTTGAAAAGTAGGCCCTTTCTATGACTCACCTGTCTGCAATGCTTGCAGATTTGATTTTGTCTATGACAATGACCTGTTTGTTACAGCACATCGAGGTAGTAAGGGCAACCCCAAGGCTGGCACCAGGAGTTTTGGCAACTTCAACTAGTAGTGGCCCGGATGCTGTTGCCACAGTATCTGTCAAAGAACAAATACCAGGAAAGAAAATAAAACAAGTAAGTAAACAGGTAAAAGAAAAAGAGAATGTTTAGTCTGATGTCAATCAGTGAATTTTATCCCTGAAATGTAGGGTTTTTTTCATATCACATCCTCACAGCCAGTGGTGCCTGAGGGCACTTCTTAGGGCACCTGTTCCTCCCAGCTTGCATCATAGTAGAATGTGTACATGTTAATCTCTTACATTATATTTTAAGCTTCATCTCAGCTGGATAATGTCTTATATATTTTTAAGCCCTCCACGCTGCTATCGTGCCTCACATATACTGAGTCTCTCAATGAATGTTTAAAAATTAATCAATAACTATCTAGTACCTATTACAAATACATAGATGGATGCCAGGGTTGATGAAGAAAGGATAAACTGAAGAAAGGAAGAAAGAAAATGAAGGACGAATAGAAGAATGGATAACAGATGATGGATAGATGGATGATGACTCTACTTCGTCAAATAGGAATAGGTAAACTAAGTGGGATTCGTAAGCCCTTGGAACCTTCCCAATTCTTGACTTGATTTGGCATCACTTCCTGTTCAGGAATGACCTTATATAGGCTTTGGTTTGTGCTTGGAACACTCTGCACTCTTTCAACTCCTACTGATCACTGGGGAAGCAGTATAAACATCAATTCCTCTGAACGTTTCTCCAACTCATGATTTGGTAAGATGCTTTTCACATGTGCTCCTACAACCTGCATTAGTTCTTCTGTTTGTAGCACACAGCTCACTGTCTAATAATGGTCAGTTTGGATTCCGTCTCTGTCCTTGGCCAGATTTTAAGCTTGTTTTGAAGGCAGGAACTGTGTATTGTCAATCACAGCATTTTCAGTGCCTGGCATAATGATTACCACACAGGAGATAAATAATAGTTGTTGAACAAATGGAAGAACAAATGAGAAAGCCTTTGGTGTCACTTAAAGCTGTAAAGAGAGGTGTCATACAGGAAAGAGTCCTGGACATGGAGTTAAAACATTTGCTTTTAACTCTTATTTTCACAATACTTTTGTTGTATTGTGGTACTTTGAACAGTTACTAAAACATGCAAGTCCAACTGCTTACCTCTAAAATGGCATTTTTCCACAATGTTTATTAAAATCAATGCAATACACACTTAAAGAATTTTGCTATGTTTACAGAGTATTTTTGGAATATTACGATCTCAAACATATGAGTCATCCCATTTTTTAAAACTGCATATTGGCCTATATTTTTCTGGTTTTCTACTGCTCTGGTGTTTTAAGATTTCATTAATCTACTTTGTGTTTCCACCTTCATCACCAAGGCAACAATCAGAGACAGTGAACTGGGAAATCTGTTTTTCTATGGCTGAATCTAAGGTAGCATGCACTGATTCGTGAAGATGAATGGTCCATGTGAGAGGGCTATCTTCAGTTTTAGATAAAACAGGATCATTCTTAAATAAGGAAAAGATGAGAACAAACACGCCAACAACATACATATTCCAGTGCTAAAGATTCTTGTATGTGTTATGTTTCCTAAATAATGGCTAACATTGAAATAACTTAGTCCTAAAGAGGAGAAGAGAACATTAGAACCTGTATCTTTTCCTATCAGTTCCAGGGCACAGTCTCATTAATATCAGCTGGAAGGAACCAGTGGTCTTAGTCTAACAAGAGGGTCTTCTGGTTCCTAGGTGTTACGGCTATTTGTCCCAGAGCCTGTGGTTAATTCACCCATAAGCCTAACTCTTTGGTGGCTGCTACTCTCTGATTTTGTTTACCTTGTTGTATTAAGTGCCCTGGTCTCCTGACATCAGTCTAGAGCCACTGACAACACCTTGCTTTTCTCTCATCTTTTCCATTTCCTGCTTTATTTCTGTCCAGTGCCTCATGTGGTCATGGTGCTGCTCAGGGTCCTCCCCACTCTCACCTTGGAGTCTACAGTGAGTAGCCCCTGTGCTATAGGCAACAGTGATTTGCAATGCATCTGCCCCACTTTGGTCCCCAAGTAAAGAGTTTTGGTCAGTCCCCAAAGGCTTTGCTTTAGTTGTAACTGTTCCTCAATTCTGACAGACAGATGTCTGCTGCTGAGCCAGGCATGCCCTGGATGCCTTTCTGTCCTTCGGTCAAATTCCTTGTGGGTGCTGACCTCCCGGGGACCTTTATCACATTATCTTTCTGGAACTTTAAAATGACCAACTTTCTATTTCTCAGACCTCTTCCTATAGTCTTGTTGGATTTTAATAGGCTTGTAAGATGACAATCAGTTATGTTTTTCCTCATGGTTCTGTCATGTCAGAAGATAAATCTGTTTTGCTTAGCAGATGAATGTAATAAAGTTTCCATGTTAATTATCACTAAATGTCTTGATCTTTCCACTTGATGCTGCAAGTGGAAAATTCCACATCATGAAATTTTATTTTCATTCTTGAATTATTTAAAAAATTATATAAGATAAACTTCAGCTATGAATATAAGGTATACATAAAACATAAATGAATTTCATGTTTATACTTGGGTTCCATCCACATGGTATGTCATTATATACATGCAAACATTCTAATATCGGAAAAAACATCCCAAATCCAAGATAATTTGAGTCTCAAGCATTTTGAATAATGAATACCCAACCTTTATTATGATTAATTATCAGAGTTTTTAAAGAGGTTATCAAGATATTAAAGATTATTTATAAATTCTGAAGCTATTTTTTTCTGACCTCCAGATGTGTCAAAATATAGAAACTTGTATTTTTTATGATTTTAATGATCCAATTAATGAAGAATTAATATTAACTTTTTCTTATAGAGAGAAAGACGGGAACAAGGATGTCAAGAAGTTGAGGAAAAGGGTGCCAGATCTTTTGCCACCATTGCTTTAGAGGGAAGGGAGATGCCTCAGTCACTGGAAACTGAAATAGGAGTCTCTCTTTCCTGTTAAGGCATTAAAGGAACAATAAGTGCAGTACTTTCATTTGGGGAAGCAAACATGCAATTAATAAGTTCTCTTAAAATTTAAAGTAGAAAGCTTCAGAATTTCCAGACAAATGAAACTCAGTATCATGGTGAAGGGAAGAGACCATAGGGCTCAGGCCGGAGGCCGGGAAGGTGGTCCTCGCTATGCTGCCAATTTGCTGTGTGACTCAACCTATTGTTTCAGATCTCATTTTCTTCGTTTGTAAAATGAAGAGATATTACTACAAGCTCCCTAACACTGACAATCAATGAATCTACAGAGAAGCAGCAATGCCAGGCAAATAAGAGACAATTGTCTTGCTAGAGAAAATGAAGGTAAGGTAATCAATTCTATGAAATACACAGTAGCTAGATTCTTCTAGCAAGGAACTCTGAAAGATGTATCTCCCATGGGGAGTTTATACACAGATGGGGTCAAACAGTGTAATGCCTAATGTCCTTGACATATGTTTATAGCAGGATGCAGAGGGGGTTCCCTGATCTGGGTTGAGGTGACAAGAGTGAAAAGCAAAACAATGATGGTGTCTCCACAATGGGACAAGCTGTTGTGTTGGTCAACTTTATCCAAAGACAGATGCTGAGGTTGGTAAGCTGACTGTCCCTTTGGGGATCTTGCCTAGAAACTGACCTTTTCTCTCACTTAGGCTTCTAACAGAAGCTGGATGTCAAACAGTTCAAGAAGGTTGACAATGGTACGATGGCATTTTATGCAGGTGTCTAGGACCAGATCTGTATGCCCTGGATGTCACATGAGTCAGTGACAGCACAAAGTCTTATCAGCAGGCTAGGGAAGCCCACGTAGATTTTTGCCCAGATAAAAGGCCACCAGTCAACAGCCTCACAGAAATGGGCTTTCTAAGAGTACAGGCTGAGTTCCCATCTATGCAGCAACATAGATCTTTAAAATATTTTTATGAGTGCTAACCATATACCAGTAACACCAGAAGGTATCAGAGATTCAAAGATGAAAATCTAGTGTCCCTTCTAGTAACCTTGGGAATTCCATGTCAAGAAGGTAAGGGCAGGGTGGAACTACTGTACTCTAATACAAAAATATATTCTCATGAACTTCCGAGTCATTTTTTCCCCTTTCAACTGCAGGGCCCATAATATATGTAATACTTCCTCCTCTCACTCCACCCAGTGAAGTATTTAATCTCGTATAGTCAAAGCGATTAAAAATGCTGGGTTATCTACTAGGATATGAATTGTGGGTTTCTAGGAAAATTATTTAAACATGCCAGATGTCAAAAGATGCACAGAAAGTTGCCTGATGCTCCCTGTCCTTAAAAGCTACAGAAAGGCAATCATTATTACCAAATAATGATGGAAAATGTCAAGGGAATGGTAGTGATGGTTGAGTGAGATGAGCTGGCATGGTTGGGATGAGTCCAATACATGAGACAGAATTTGATCTGAATGTATTTCAGCTGACTTTATTTTAATTGGTCCTAGGAAAACAACAAAACTATTTAGCAAGTACTGCTTGCCAGCATTACCCACGTGGCAGTTACTTTCTTCATCACAGAAGGGGATCTACAAAATGTTAACATTTAATTGATCATTAGCTTCTTCTGGCAGTTGTTTTCCATAATAAATATTTCCCCACAACACCAAGAAGCACATACTACCTTGTGGTATTAAGCCTGTTTCTCTAGCTTACCCAATTGCATTCACAGAGGGCCTGATGAAAAGTAGGACTGCAAAAGCCCTAGTCTTTTCCCAAGACATCTAACAAGATACATGGGACAAAAAAAATAAGCAGACAGTTTGGATGAATGGGTGATTCCTATTTAAGAAAGTACAAGAGAAAAACGCAGTGTGTCAAAATGAGGAAACTAAACAGAAGAAAAATTAGGAAGAAATAACCAAGAGCCCATCCCTAGATAGATGATTAGTTTATTCCGCTGAAGTCAAGTATGGTTGAAAAAAGTGCTTCATGCAAACATAAATTATTCATGGTTAAAGACATCTCAGTCATTAAGATATTTAGATGACAAGTGAAGCTTTATAAGCTACATAATTACATGAGATACGCTGATGACTGTTTGCATGGGAAACACTCTGGATTTTTTATTTTGTTAATCGGTTTTCCTACTTCTGAGCCCTGCATTTCAATGAGTGTAAGGCTTGATTGTAACCTCCCAGGAATAGCAGAGAGGTTACAATCTCTAGCAGAGATGGTAAATCAGCTCTGCTTGCTAAGCATTCCTTCAGAAAAAGTACCTTTTAGGGACTTTTCAATGTACCCATTTGCTAAAATGTGATATCTTGGTTCATAAATGCTTTTGTTTGTGAACAATTTGTTGTGCAAACAGAAGCACTTGACAAAATTTTGTTTTTGTCTCCAAACTCTGCACTGAGTGACAAACATGACTGCGGCCACCTTTCCTGAACTAACATGAACATGGCCATCTTTCACAGAATCCTGGAAAGAACTGAGTTTGTGAACCAAGTTACCACTGTATTTTAAGTAATGATATTCAAGTAATGTTACTAATAATTTCAACCCTTTTCAGATAAGCAAAATGCCAACAACTTTTGTAGTTTTAAAGAAATTGTTATTTCTTGTATTTTTGTTTTAAAAATATAGTAGTTAGGAAATGCTCAGATCAAAGTGCATCTTCCTATGCTTCAGTGAGCTACATCCTAAATCTTAACCTTTCGAGAGAGAGTTAAAAGAGACAGCGGGAACATTTATTGTATTGCAGGAAGAGTCTGAAGCATGTGAAACTCATAACACAACCCACACTTGATAGAGTTTGGATAAAGCATTGCTGACTCCCATTCGCTACCACAGGCATATCCTGGTAACTTTATTAGCTTTGGAATGACTGAAGTATAACGACGTATAGAGAATGCATAAAGCATAAATTGCAGCTGGATAAATTTTCAAATACTGAACACATTTGTGCATTACACCCAGACCTAGAAGCAGAACATTATCAGCATCAAAGAATCCCCTCCTATATACTCCTTTAAATCACTGCCCCAGCCCAAGGTTAGCCTGACTTCTAACAGCATGGGTTAAGCCTGTTTATTCTTGAACTTTAACAAATACTCAGTTGGGCTTCTTTTGCTTAAAGATATTGTTGTGGCAGTTTTCTGTCATTTATTCTCATTGCTGTATAATATTTCAAAGGTGAATATGCCACAATTTATTCGTTCCACTATTTATTTTTTT
>PVJO010021090.1:0-30763 GCA_004026905.1 Hystrix cristata | reverse complement strand
GTTTTATCGTTGTCATCTACCACAAGTCCACACCGCTCCTAATTTTTTAGATGATTATTTCAAAGGCATTTTCTGTGTTTAATTCATCAAAAATTTTCACCTCAGTCTCAAGCTGAAGAATTGCTTGTTCTTTCATGAGGAGAAAAACAAAGTCTGACAGGAGAAAACCCACAAGCTTCCCTCACAGCCATGTGTCCCCCGGGCCAAGGCTCGGTCTTCCATCCAGTCATTACCGTATTGAGCTTCATGTCTCTAAATAAGATGTCAATGCTGTTATTGATTCGTTAACTTTTCAGTTTTCTTCGCAATATGAAATCTACATCTTTTCCTTAGCACTGCCATATACATATACACTATATATTCTATATATTCTTAAATATTATATTTTTACTTTGAATAAAAAAACTTCATTATATTATTTGATACCTATTTTTAGTCTATTTACTACCGAGGTCTGTAGTAAAATATGGTTCTGTTTGCTTTATTTCATTTATACAATAGTGTTTTCAGGGTTCTTTTGTTGTTTAGTTTTGGTCATTAATAAATTTTCTAGGGTTTCTTTGCAAACTACCAGGATTCCATCAAAAGACTTATGTATGCATCTACAATTGTGTTCACGTCGTGTCCCTGAAGAAGTATGCCCCAGGGCCTCTGACTTTCCTAGCTGCCAGGTCCTCGGCCCCTCGTGCGCACGTCCAGGTGAGGCCCAGCGCTTTCCTACCTGCTTCTCTTCCCTGATGTCTGCGATGTGTATTCAGGTTCTCATCTCCTGACTCACATGTTCTTTGTTTACATGCTTCTTAAAAATAGTCATTTTCCAATAGGATCTAGTAAAGAATATGCTGTTTATTTTGCTGATCTTGCATGTTAACTTATTTTTATTAGAAAGTCTACTTGAATGTCTCTGAAGTAATTAAATAGCATCTCCATATTCTCAGCCCTGGCAATCACAGTTTCTAGTTTCTGTCTTCATGAATTTGACTACAGAGACTACTTACAGCTGAATAATAAAATGTTTATCAGTTTGTGACTGGATTATTTCACGTAGCAAGATGTCTTCAAGGTTCATACATATTGTAGCATGTATCAAAATTTTCTTCTGTTTTATATTTCAATAATAGTCTATTTGGGTGTATACGCTACATTCTTTTCATTCATCCGTTCATCCATAGGTACCCGGTTGGCTTCCATATTTAGGCTATTGTAGATAATGTTGGTATGAACATGGACATACATGTATCTGTTTGAAGCCCTTCTTTCAGTTCTTTTGTATATAAACCGAGAAGTAGAATTACTGGATCATATGATAACATTACTAGTTTTCTTGAAGAATTTTTATATCATTTTTCACAATATCTGTATAATTTCTCTTTCTTTCTCTCTCTTATAATCATCACAATGAGTGTGAAAGAGTATTTCATTTTGGATTTGGTTTGCATTTGTACATTTTCTTTAGTGAACTATCTACTCAATTTTCTACTCAAATGCTCTGTTTTTAAGCCACGTTGATTGTTTCATTTGTTGTTGATTTATGAGAGTCTTTTACACATTCTGGCTATAAATTTCCCACACAATTTGAAAATATTTTCTCATACTTTTGTGCTGAAATTTCACTGTGTTCATAGTACAAATCATTTATGTATGAAACATTTTAGTTTCAATGAAGTCAAATGGTCTTTTTCTTTTAAACATGGTTGCCTATCCTTTTTATGTGATATCCAAAAATATTGCCAACTCCAATATAACAAAAAAGGTTTCAACCATAATTTCTTTCAGGATTTATAATTTACTATTTTTTATTTTGTTTGTTGATCCTGTTCATATTAATTTTTGCTTGTCATTTAGAGTCCAACTTTTGCTCTCTCTCTCTCTCTCTTCCTTTCTTTCCTTCCCTTCTTCCTCTTTCTTTTTTCTTTCTTTTCTTTCTTTCTTCCTTTCTTTCTTTCTTTCTTTCTTTTTTCTTTCTTTCTCTTTCTCTCTGTCTGTCTGTCTGTCTCTCTCTTTGACACTCTCCCCGCCCCTTGCATGTGGATATTAAGTTTTCCTAGTTCCATTTTCAGAAAAGACTTTCTTATTTCCATTCATCGTTTTTGGCATCCCTGTCCAAAATCACCTGACCATTGCATGAGGGTCTGCTTCTGAGTTCTGTCCTAGCCCTCCCATCCACTGTACATATCTTTTTCATAGTACCATGATTCTTTGATTACCATAGCCTTTTAGAAAAATTGAAGTCAGCAAATGTGAGACTTCTAAGTTTATTCTTTTTTCAAGATTTTTGTGGCAATTCAAGTCCTTTTGAAGTCACATGAAATTTAGGGTGCATTTTTCTATTTCTCCAAAAACTATCATAATTTTTTATTGGTATTTTGGATTGCTTTGAGTAACATTGACAACTCAACCATGTTACCTCAAGTTAACCTGAAATTACATTCCATGAACACAAGAAATCTTTTCATTTACTCATGTCTTCAGTTTTTTTGTGATATTTAACAGTTTTCAGTACATGTATATTATTTATTTGGTTACATTTATCCCTAAATACTATTTTGATCTATTTTAATTGTTTTCTTAATTTTATTTTGGATTGTTCACTGTTAGTGTCTAGAAATACATCTACTTTGTTAATTTGTATGGTAACTAGTCTTTAGTTACTTCATTTTTGCATGCATCTGCACTGAATCTTTAAAATTTCTACGTATAAGGTTGTATCTTTGTGAAAGGATGCAATTTTTCTTTTACAAATTGCATGACTCTCTTTTCTTCTTGTTTTACTTCTTAGGCTAAATTTTCCATGTTGTGATGAACAGAAGAGGCAAAAGTAGAACTGAATCTTATGAAATATTGTTCTGCATCAATTAAAACGATCTTTTATATTTTTCCCTTCATTCTGTACATGTGGTATATTACACCGATCAGTTCTCAAAGGATGGAACACCCTTGCAGTCCAGAAATAAACCCAAGTGTCATTCATATGGACTCCCACTCTTTTAATACATTGTTGAATTCTGTTTGGCAATATTTTTGATGCTTTGCATCAATATTCATAATGGTTATCAATCTGATATTTCTATTATTTTTCATGACTTCATCTGTCTTTGGAATCAGGATATTGCTGGTCTGAATGGAATAAATTTAGAGTTATTCCTTAGTCTTCAAATTTGAGGAAGAATTTGGTAAAAAGTGGTGTTAATTCTTTAAACGTTTCATAAAATTTACCAGCAGAGCGATATGGTTCTGCACTTTTATTTGAAAGGTTTTATATTGCTAGTTCAACATTATTAGTAGATATTGGTCTAATAACATTCTTCATTTCTTTGAGATTTAATCTTGGCAAATTGTGTCTTTCTAGGAATTTTTCTATTTTTTCTAGTTGTCCAATTTTTTGGCATATAAATGCTTATAATTCTGTTTTAGAGCGATTTTATTTCTGCAGAATCAGCATAGACATTTGTTCTTCCATTTCTGATTTTAATTATTTGAGTCTTAATCTTTTTTCTCCATCTATCTAGCTGATATTTTTTAATATTCTCTAAGAACTCATCCTTGGTTTTAATGTTTTTCTCTATGGCTTTTCCATTCATTACTTTATCTGTTCTTCATTATTTGTTCCCTTTCACTATCTTGGCTTTAGAGATTTATTTTTCTAGTTCCTTAATATGTGAAATGTGACTGCTACTCTGATTCCTGTCTTGTTTTACAAGCATTTACGACCGTGATTTTTCTTCATTGCATTTCTTTTCACATTCCATACATTTTGGTATGTCGTATTTCAATTTCATTTATCTTAAAATGCTAATTTCCCTGGATAGATATATTCCCTAACCACTACTTAAATATGTTATGCTTAATTTCTACATATTTACAAATTTTACAGATTTTCTTCTGGTGTCAATTTCTAGTATCATTCAATCTTAAATGTATCAAGATTTTTATTGCCTCATATAATTCTTTCCTGTAGAATGCTCTGTTGATCTTTGGAAAAATGTACATTATGCTCGATACAGTGCCCACTCAGCAAGGGTCTGGTCTATACAATATATGTTTGTTCAAATCCTCTATTTCCCTTCTGATCCTCTATTTGTTATGGCAAATATTAAAAGAAAGATAAGTATTAATGTCTTAGACTACTATTATATTTCTTCCTATATGTTTATGCATGATTATCTCATCTCACTTTACCTCCTTTTTGTCATTCTTTTAATATTTCTTGCTGCCATTGTCAAAGATTTCCATTTTTTCCAATCTGTTTTTCATTTTTAATTTCTGCAAACTATTTTTCTGGTATCTACATAGTTATTTTCTTAGAATATACCTTATTTTTCATATTTGCCATGTATTTCTTACTTAAATGAAAATGTTAACACATGATTTTTGTACTCTTCTTCCTCTGAGACAGCAGAAGTTTCATCTATTTATTTTCTTTCTTCTTTTCAAAATAGGGAATTTCATCAGATATTTATAAAGTCATCTATAATAAAAAAGAAACAAGATAATTAAAACTAGTACATTTTTAGTGTTAGCCTTTAAACTAGGCTGGTCAGAATATTGAGAGAAAGTTTTTGGAATTTCTTATATAGTATACGACACTGCATAGTGTATGTGTTTTTATAGCTTACTTTATAGCTCTAAAGTGAAAACTTTATCATTATGTCACCAAATTTTATGTATTAGGTAACTAGGAAGAAGATCATCTAAAGCCAAAGAGTGTAAAAGGGAAGAAATAATAGTGAGAGTGGTACATATATCCAGCATGCACTCTACATATGCATATTTAACTCACTTGATTTCAGCATGACTCCCCTGTGCATATAAATTCTTTACACTGGGACTGTGTGTCTGGATGCTCTTTTTGGAAATTGGTCTCCTGCTGGGTTAATCTTACCGCTATCAGGGGGAATCAATTAATTTCTCTTGTTTGTGTTTACTCTTTGCCTTCCTTCCAGTAATAAATGGTATGGACAATTCTTGCCTTTTCAAAAGAGTATGTCACCTAATTCGGGTTATTTTTTAGCTTTCCTTATGGGTTAAGATTCCATTTCTTATGTATCTGTTAAATCTTTTACATCTTATTCATTTGCTTTTCAGATAAACTGTTATTGTAGAACTGTTGCTTCCCCTTCAGTTCTCCAAGTGTTTGTGTAGTAATATCTTTTTAAAGTTCCCTTTATCTTCATTAGTAGTATGTTGGGAGACTGAAATTATAGGTAAATATGTTCGACCTGAGATCCCTACTCAATAATTTTCTCTTATTTTCTCACTCACATACTCCAAGCTGCCTTCATCCCACAACTACACCAAAATTGCTGTCTAAGGTTACCATAAGACTTCATCTTGCCAAAATGAATGGTCAATATAATATGATTTAGAAGTAACATGTTCTTAAATTTCAAGTTTGCTATTCCTTAATTCAGTTTGAGATCTTCAAAACTAATATAGTATCATGGATAGAATGAGTTACTTATGTATATCCTAGATTGCAAACATCAGATCTGTCTGTGATTTTTGTTGCTGTGAAATGAAAAGAAAATGGGAAATATATTTACTTTTCAAAAATATTACACAAAACCCCATAATTCCTGAGAAGTTACTTCAAGACAATGATACACAGATAGAGTTTTTGGGGTTCCCATCCCTGAAAAGACATCCCTGTGTAAGTATAAAATGAGGTACTACAATAGGGACTCAAAACCGTGTCAAACAAACACAGTATAGGACTGATTGAGTAGTGTAGAGAAATTACAGAAACCTTCCTGAAGATAATTTTTGTGGTGAGTCTCGGATTGTGAGAATGCATTTGCCAGAGAGACGAGCAGGAAAAAGAGTGCATGTGCAAAGTTATGAAATTTAATTTTTATTCATGTGTACAGAAATTTTCAAAAGAATGAAACTAATACTTATTTAATACATTCATTCAAAACATTAGAAACTTGGACAACTAAAATATTTTACTTCCTTTTAAAATCTTTCCAAATAGTGTTTACCTTCTGTTCATATAATTTAGGGTACAAAGAAAATATTTTTCCTGTGCCTGAGAAAAATATTATAGTCTTGTACATTTGCGTCAGCTTTCATCATCTTTGTTTTCTTCTTTTCATATCATGTAGGAATTGGTTCAACACGAGGAGTGTGGCCTCATCGTTTTCCTTGAAACATGTTTATCTTTTCACCACAAACACATTCCTCAGTAATGTTAATAAATTCATCTTCCTCAGGCCTCTTTAGCTGCAAGATTACCGACCCCCCAGGACAGCCAGGCCAACGTCTTCATGGTTAGCGATTTCTTCTGCAATGACTCTTGCGTTTGGTTCAAATTGAACTTCTAGCACCTCACATTTTGGTTGGTTCTTTGGCCGCACTCTTATCTTTACCACATACTTTCTTGTCTGCGTGTGCACTACATGTTCAGTTAACACCAGTCATGCTTTGAAAGAAATGGCATGATTGTCGTGGGCCCTTCAGTGCCTCTTACTTGCACAGTGATTTGTGAAGAGCGGGCAGTGACGTTTGTACATGTTAGAACTATTACTGTTAACATACCTGGTGACTGAGATTTGATCTGTGTGTTGGGGGATGGTATTATCGGGCCACCCGTGTTAACTGAAATTCATGCTTATCAGTGCTGTGCAAAGTAAGAGCAGCCCTTAAAGCACTCAAAGGCACACATGGGACCATCGTACAGATGGCAGGAAGTGTGGGTGGGAGGCACTGTACTTGAAGAAGTGCCAGTGTACTTGAAGAAGTGCCTTCTGCTGGATTTTGGATGGCAGATAAAACAAGATCTAGTTATTCTTAGTGGCTTTTGCTCTTCCACGGGGATGCCCAGCCACTCATAGACTGAGGAATGTCCATTTGAATATCAGTTTGGTCAATAAAATCTATACCAATTCATGACTGTATGCCTACTATTAAACATAGTTTTATCCAAGTATCTTCTATGAATGGGTTGTCAAAGTTTCTAACCAGTAAGCACTTATACCAAATAATAGAATCATTATAACACTAAAACATTGTCAACTATAAAAACAGTATTCATTATGTTTTAGGTGAGGCCACACTACTTGGAAGTATCTGAAACAAGGCCAGATATGAAACTATTTAGTTTATAACTGGACCTGACGTCTCTCTCCTGGGACTTTTCTGAGATTAGCAACTGGTCTGCACTTCTGATTTCTTACTTTTAAGGGGGTCTTAGCTATGTAAAGTGTCAGTAGACCAACAGATGGGACAGTCCTTTGAGCTGAGATTTTTCCCTTCAATAGAAAGTGACATATTTTTGTTGTTATTGTTGCTGCTGAGTTAGGTCTTTTGAGTTGATGCTTTTGAAACACCCCAGGAAAACTTATATTGTCTTCAGAGTAGCTCTGCAGGCTTCTTGAACTCCAACCAAGGTAAGGTATTGAAAGATATATGCGATCAATGTCTTCCCATTCATAGTGAAAGAACCATCTCTATCTCAGAGCAACAAAAACTCATTCAAGAGAGTGGAGGGGGCTTGGAGCTGCTTCTGCCTCTGCGGCTGCCTTCTCAGTCGGCCTGCCTGTTATTAACAACTGCGATCCAACATCAAAAGAAGACGCAGGCCAGAGGGAAAACCCGGGCCTGCTTCCTAATGATTCTGAATTTACAGTTTAGGAAACAAATGATTCCAGTACTGCATAAAATGCCAACCGGAGAGAAAGATGAACTCCAAATGTCAAGTCAGAGACTGAAAAAGCCATAGATGGGATCGATTACATTGAAAAATTTGGTATTTGATCACTTACATTGTTCAAAAATAGCATCCAGAGAGAAAGTGATAAAGATAACTGAAAGAGAAATAACCCAAGAGATGATGTGAAGTGAACGGGTTGTGAGATGTTCTTCAGAACCACGTGAGTGGCGACGACTTGCTGCATAGTCACACTGGACTCTGGATTTCCTGTCACAATTAGCACATCCTGAAGTTTATTAGTTGTGTATTCTTGAGCTAAAGCTTCAGACAGGCAGGTATAAAAAGAGGAAAGGAGTAGAATGATAACATTTGCCTGACCAATGGCCTGGAAACCCTCGCCTTGGCCAGCCTGCTAAAGTAATGAAACAAATGGTGTGTTTTATGTTTTCATTCACAAGCACAGAGTCCTGTCGTATGTTCTCATCACTGAGGCTTTAAATAGCTATTTCTGGCCTTCCTATACATCTTCTCAGCTAATGAGCATTCATCTTTCTGCATCACTTGAAAGAGGCAACAAATCAGCATTTCTCTCTAAATAAATTGAAGCTGAGAATGCAAGACAGTATTTTTTTGTTTGTTTCATTTCCTCAGTGTGATAACACCTAGAAGATATTATCCTGACAAAAATTTCCAGCGTCATGTTTTAAGAACTTTCTGTTTTTAATTAAAAATTTCTATGACTCTCAAAGGCTTAATTTTATATATTTGCTGATACTTAGACTGGCAACACTTCCTATCTTTTCTAATATTTTATGCAAGCATGTATTTTATTTAGAAATCAAAATTTTCTTTCTAAGACTATGTGTTCAAGCAAGAGAATGACCGGAATTCGTTAAATGTTTCAGGAGTTTCCAATCTTGAATTTTATCCTTTTTCCATTATTGGAGTAATTAAACATAATGTGTGTATCTACATGTTCCACTTCTTGCTAAAAGTTTACATGCCCTCTGAGATGGTTCCTAGTGGATATTTGTTGCTGATGGAGACATAAAAATATGTCCTAAGTTCAATAACTTCTCAAGTCTTCTTCCCTAGTTTTTGAGAGATGGTTGATGAGAGGATGGGAATTATTCCCTGGAAATGTTGCCATCAAAATCAATGAGACCAAGGTTTCAGTTTGGTCCCATAAACAGTAGACTGAGGCAAATTTGAACTGGGGCTTTAGAAAGTTGCACACTAGGGGAGCTCACAGGGTGAGCTGGGGTAACAGTGATTACAGAGCCCTGTGAGAGGTGCCCAGAGGGTAGGACCAGGAGGGACCTCACTCAAAAGGCACTGTCTCTCTACAGACGAACTACTTTGATTTCTTTTTTCATGGTAGATCAGTTGCATCTGTTCTAGGACTTTATGCCAGTGGGAGCATTTAGGATGTGCTCTGGGATTTAATTTATGTCACATTGTCATATGTCTTAAATTTGATTTGGTTTTATTTTCTGAGGATTTTGCCTCATTGTATGAAGAGAGCAATGTCTGTGTATCCATTGTCATGTTCTTAGGTGTTTAATTTTTTTCTGGCTTGGAGCTGAGAACCACAAATTTCTCAGGATGTGTAACCCTGTTCAAACCGCTACACCAAGCCTGGACCAAAGCCCAGCACAGCATCTAGCCGCTTAAGGCCATATCCCTGCGGTGTCTCCAGTCACCATGCCTGGGGCGCTTGCGGGAGCAGTGTAGATCAGAGAGCCCCTGCTGAAGGAGAAAGGAGGTCTCTGTGCCACTGCTGCTCACAAGGCGACTGCCTTCAATACCATCCACCGAAAGAGTCAAGAAGCAACTTGCTACAAAAGCAAAAGTGCGTCCTCTCCTGGGGGAGTGACGAAACCTCATCGTTACAGGCCTGGTACGGTGCTCCTGTCAAAAGAGACGGTCAGGAGTCCACAAACGCTCCTTCCGGCTTCCCGTGGCAGAAGTTCCTTAGGACTTCAGCTACCTTGGTGTTTTTCAGGCGACACACGAGGCCTATTAGGTTTATCGTTCTGAAGACCCCTAACTCTGTACTAGCCATTCCAAATGGGGAACAGTTATGCCAAAAACATCCAGCTGGAGTACTGCATATGTGAGAAGGTGCTTAACAATACACTGTGCTCAGAAATGCTTCATTCTCAAAGGATAAATATTTCCCTCTTCTTCCTGTTATTTGTGTTATGAACATTAGATATAGTTTTGTTTTTCAAGGTCATCAAAAGATACTTAAGGACTGAAAGTTGGAAAACAAAAAAACTCCAGCATTGATTATTTTTCCATTTTCATTTGTGTGTGAATTTTTAATAAAAATATAAGATGTGTAAATGCAGGATGTAAAGTATCAATGCAAGTCAAGATGTTGCTGTGAACCCCTTTCAGCCGTTTAGCTTTGTAATAGAAATGAACTTGTTAATTTTTTTCCACCCAATGCCCTCATTTGGGTTATTTTTTAAAGTATACTTATAGCGGCAACAGAGTTGTGTCTATAGCATCTTTATCACATAGTGGATCCCAAGGATTCACTATACCTTCCTGAGTTGTGCTACATACTTTTTTTTTTTTTAAACCAAGAGCATGTATCGGTACATTCTACATACATTGGTCACATTCATTACATTTATTCTGTACCTATACATGGTGCATCTTGGTTCTCCCCCTCTCCCCCGCCCCTCCCCTCTCCTCCCTCCCTCCCTATTTACAGCAGGTTCTTTCATCATTTTCCATATTTTCCCTTTCCCCTCTCTTTCCCCTGTTGCCTTTCTGCTTTTCCCCTTCTTTCTTTCTAGCACTCCTCTCCTCTGCACACCATCCTCCTTTTATATAACATCTACTTTTAAAGTTGTTTGTCTTCCGTGAGGTTCCTATAAGTTTGCTATTAAAATACACTGAATTACTAAAATTAAAAAAAAAAAAATACTTGGAAAAACTCAGCATAGCCACGTGAATTTACTGTTTGCTTCAGTCATGGTCTGGCAATAGGCGCCTGAGTTCCCATTCCACACACTCATCCCACACTCAAAATGTTCTTTCTCAAGGACAGGAAAGCAATTGCTTTGAAAGGTAGCCATCAGGAAGGACACAGCCTGTCTCCTCAGCTCAGTGGGAGGAGTGTCCTGCGGCTGGTAATTTTCTGCCAGTTGCCACACTTAGCGAGTGTTTGCTTGGCCCTCTCTCCCGCCCTCCTGCTTCAGTCTTCCTTTAGAACTGCACCACCTCTGTGTGAATTGGAAAGGAGTTCAGAGCTTTCTTCTCTATTAGGTACTGAATAAAACCTGTTTTGATGTTTAACCTGGAGCCCAGCTTTGTTTCACTGTGTCAAAGCTATTGTGAATAAAACAGCTATAAACATTTCCATAGCTCTTTTTTATGTAAGTGGGTTTTAATTTTCTTGGAAAAACAGCTAGAATGGAATTTCTGCCCCAAAAACTGGATGTATTTTTAGTTTTTGGAGAACCCCCTAGACTGATTTTCACAGTGATTGTGCTGTTTCACTCTTGGCGCCAGTAATGTAGGACCGTTGAAATTGCTCCAGAAACGTAATTGGCGTTTCTGGGTCAGATTTGTATTAACCATTGTAACGATATGTAGTAGTTCCATATTGTGGTGTTGGTTTTCATGTCTCTCGTGACCAGTGATTTTGGGTGTTTTTATTTGTGTGTCCTTCATGGGTATTTTCTGAAATTGTTTATTCAAGTTTGCACATTTTTATTGGGTGTTTGTCTTTTCCGTTGTTGCTATCGTGTTATTGTTAAGATTGCTTCTATGAAATGTAGAGAATTCCTTGGTCAGGTACATCTGCCAAAATTGCATTTTTTTGGTCTGGAGTTTGTGTTTTCCTTTACTTTCCTGTGTCTTTTGACAAAGAGACACTTTTAATTTTAATGAAATATATTTTATCTTTTTGTTGTTGATTTTATATTTCCTGTTGAAGACATATTTTTCTACTTCAAGGTTAAAAGGAGTATTAATTTCTAGATTTTTTTTATTGTTTTAACTTTAACATTTAGGTCTATCATCAAATAATTTAATTTATGTGTGTTATCTGAGTGTAATAAGACAAACTTTTTAGTTTTCTCAGCATTATGGGCTGAGAAAAGACTTATTTCCCTATAATGCTTTACACCCGTGACTGAAAAACAATTTGCCATATATGTGTGGATCATTTTTAGACTCTTCACCGTGTCCTAATGTTCTATGTATTCATTGGTCTCTAAAACAATACCATATTCTGTTGGCTGTTGTGGTTTTATAATAAAGATTGAAATCAGAATGTATAAATCTTCCGAATTTGTTGTTCTTTTAGTGATTCTTTGCAAAATATCCTGAGTGCTTGGGTTGGAATTTTATAAAGGGAAGTGAACATTTTAACCATACTGAAATTTTAATCCTTACCATGATCTTTCTCTCTCGATTTATTCAAGTCTTCTTTAATTTGTCTTAGCAATAGTGTGTAATTTTTGCATAAAAATATCATACGTTTTCTTAAATGTATCTCTAAATTTTCATGTATGAATTTGACAAATTTGTAAATTCTATTGATTTGAATTTTATTTTTTCATTCCTTGTTGCTAGTATATAGCAAAGCAGTAATATCTGCAATGACCTGGTATATATACTCCAAATTTGTTAAGTTCACTAACAATTTCTTACTTTTTATATTACATAGAATTTTCCACTTATTTGATGTCATCCGCATAATTGTATTTTTACTTCTTGATTTCCAATCTTAATGTCCTTCAGTTCTTTTCTTCTCTTATGACATGTGGAGGAACCTCTTTGCAAAATGGTGAGAGTGAATATTTCTGCTTTGTTCCCAACACTGGGGCAAAAAAGGCACAGAGTCTTTTTGCCTCAAAGGCTGTTTGTAATGAGCTCCCACAGATGTTGTCTTCAAATGGAGCAGATTTACATCTATTTCTAGTTTGTGAGTGTTCTTTATGATTTATTAGTTTTGTATTTCATCAAATACTTTCCCTGCATCTTTTGAAATGACTGTATAATTAACAGATTTTCAAATGCTGAGCTAATCTTAATTTTTTCCTTCTTACATATTGTCAAATATATATTTATGAACACACTTTTTTGAAAATACAAATACATATTGTGAAAATACGCACATAGTCTGAAAAAATAAATTGAGATTTTTTTCAACTCTGACTTATTGGAACATAAAATTTCCCTAGTCCACTATTATCTCTAGTAATATTTTCTACCTGAAAATCATCACATGACACTCTTAGGTAGTTTGTTTTCACAGGTGTGCGGGACATCGCCTCTCAGTAAAGGAGAGAGCTCGCTGTAAATTTCTCCAGACAGCACCAGGCCCAGGGTTATTTTTCCTTGGGAATTCTAGCTGGAAGGGTCCCTGGAAGCCAAAACTTGACATCTCTCATCTTTTATTCCTTTGTAATGGCTAGAAACTCCTCCAAATAAGCCAGAGTAATTATTCTAGTATTTCGTTCATTTCTTTACCTTCTCTTAAAGATCACTATGTTGTACTACCTCTAAACAAAAGTCTAAAAATCACTGTGTCATGAATTATTTATCCAGTTTGTAGCTATGATAGTGACAGGGTGATTTTAATTTGGAAGTCACCTATGCCAGGATTTTGAAGTTACCCTTAATATTGATAATGTATCAGGGATATGAGGGTAATATAATTTATTCATCTGAATATATTTCTTTCTCCAAGTTTGAAAACTGTAATGTCTTCAAGGAAAACATAAGTAAAGAAAACATGTAAATTGACAGGGTATAAAATAATAAGCTACTGTTGAACCATAAGCAGTACACATTGTGACAAAACAATGTTTTAGAAAACGCACAGCTGTGCGAGGTGACACAGCTCTAACCCCAGTACTTGGGATGCTAGAGCAGGAATATTGTCGGCTACTTAGTGAATTCATAGCGATACCCTGTTTCAAAAAGTAAGTATTAGAAATGCTCATCCTGATATTACAAAAACAACAACCACATCTGTAGCTATCAGTTTAGAATCAAATTTCAGTTTAATGGTTTCAGAAGTCAGTATTAGCAGATTATTCTATGAGAGCCAAGTTTAAGTTTGGCCTGGATCCTGCTGACTCTTCTCTAATTTGCCACCACAGACCCTCCTGTCTCTTGTGCTGGGGATAGATGGAGGGTGCGGTGCTCCTGAGAACGGTGCCCAGGCAGCTCGGCCTGGCTTGCGCTGTTTCCTGTGCCTGGCCATGCTCCTTATTGCTCCTTGGTGAGGCTTGCTCCGTCTTCAATTCTTCAACAGCTAAGTACTAATCTTTCCAGTGATTTTTCTTTCTGGAAGTCCTCTGATTGGTTTTGTACAACTATACCTTATAGATTTTGCAAACTTGTTACCAAATCTCATTTTATTGTGTTTGTTTTTCCACAAAATAGTCTCATGATTTGGATTCCACAAAGTCAGAGAGCCTGTCTTTGCATCCCTGAATATCCAGAACCTAATAGTTCATTTAACAGAAAACTCGTTACTAAATGTATGTTGCATTAATGGCTGAACAAATTGACACACTAACAAATCCATTTTGCTGGTAGGTTCTCCGTTCCTTCTGGAATGAGCAAATTAACATGCTAATGCAATTGTGATTTAATAAAACATATTCCCAGGCACCTCAAATTGCTGTTACTGGACCTAGAGTCAAATGCAATATAGAGAAGTTCCTATTTAATAGCAGTCCCTGCATCGAGGATCGCATTCTTTCATCTTATTGACAGTAAAGGGAATGCACTTTACAAAGTCGTGAAGACTGCAACCAGCTATCTGTAACTGTGCTCTTATTCAATGTGTCTACTTATATTTCCGCCAATACAAAAGTATGTGGTGGATCGTACGATGATCTTTCATCAAAGATTTGCAAACATCCTAAATCCTAGAGCTGGTAAATGTGACTATGTTTGTGCCGAGGGGTCTTATCAGATATAATAAAGGTAAAGATCTTGAGGTGTGATCATCTTGAATTATCTGGTATGCCCTAAAACCAAGTACGGAGTCAACCTGGAGACAGAAGAGAAGACACAGATAGTGGGGATGACTTGCGAACACAGAGACAGAAATTTAAATTATTTTTGTAAAGTGAGACAATAACTAGATCATGTCTAAGTTGCTCCAGTTTATTCTCTAGTTTTCTAATCAATGCTGAAGATGATTTCAGTTGTTTCTCAAACATAACCTAGGTAGTGCTTTCCTGCCTTTGAAGTTGGTGTGCTATTTTTTGTTTTAAAGACTGATCGAAGCTTACTCTTACCCTTGTCTTATATTCAATTCTGTTGCTATAAGTCATTATAGTACTTCCCAGTTCACTCATCTCCACTTGTGCTTGTAGCTTTATATTCTAATGAACAGGCCAAAAGCACATCTTAATTTAGAGCTATTTGAAGTTTTTGTTACCCCAGGATCTAGGTCATTTTTATGAGTCATACTTTTCCTAAGGAAAATGACGCCCATTAATATAATAGAAAAGTATGCAATTTAATTATGTGGTGCACATTCTTAGAGATCAAATGCCCAGACTCCTTTTCAAGGTACAATAATGGAACCATTCATTAGGGGACTTTCTCCATGTCTTCTGTAACAATTTTCACCAGCAATGCTGTAAACAGCATGTTATACATTGAAATCCAAGACCGCACAAATGCACACAGAAATTTCTACTTATAACATATAAACACTTATAATAATATAAACACTTATAAGAATAGTATTTGTTTTTCTTTTCCTTCTTCTTTGGTGTTTAAATGATTACCTTTCAGAGAAGAATTATAAACTGATCATCATTAATAAATGACTTAACAAGACTACAAACTGTTTATTTTTTGGATATGCTTCTGTGTAAAAGTTTCTGTGTACCTATGTATAGTGACTCTGACCTTTAAGAACTTACACTAAGAAGAGATGAAAGGATGATAGAACAATATTTAATTGACTTTAAAACTATATTCACCTGAATTCAAACTCAGTATACTAGTCATTTAACTTGGACATGGAATCCAACATGTGCAGAAGGACCAAGTCTCACCTGCCTGGAAGGCTGGGTGGAGACGCTGTATCAATTCTCCCTCAAGTGCCAGGTAAGGATTCAAGTGAAATTGTAATAGTGAGGTGAGACGCATTGACTCCGCGTCTACCTCGGAAATCTTGGAGCAGGAAGCAGTGTTTGAAGCATGTCCTGGGGCCTGAAGGATTATGATCCTTTGGTGTGAGGATGTGGGTGATGAATAATCCTTTAAAACTACAAATGACGGAAACATGCCGAAGCATATTGCTGAAAGCTCAAAATGACCGAAAATGAGTGTGGCAAATGTAGCCCACAAACTGAGGGTGTAATGTTCCCATAAGTGATGTTCACACAAAGGGCTAATTTTCAGTGGTTGGTACTGATTTCTGTTAGGCAGAAACCAGGCCCTGGGACTGGAAGGCAGGCTCCAAAACTCACTCTTCATTAGGTGGTCTTGGCAAGGTTCTCAATCTCTCCAGTCTTTGGTCATAAATGAAAACTACTCATCCATTAGGATGTGTAGGTTACAAGGAATGGTCTCATGTAGTACGACACAAAGATAATTTTAAAAGTTAAGTATGAATAATACTTAAGCATGGAAAAAAAAAACAATTTGTTTGATTATTTAGCAATATTGGATGGTATGCGGATATTCCAAAACAGCAGAATTTAGGGTAAATAACAAAAGCCACATCCTCAGGGTGAATATGTTAATTCTTCCTTGCTCTTCAACACTGAGAAGGGTGGAGATTAAAGGCAAGTATTTTGTAGTTTGTGCTCCCCCTTCCTAAAGTTCACAAGGAGTTAATAAAACCCTTTAGTAGAGTAATAAAGAGAAAATCAACATGCCATTCACAATTTACTAGGCAAGCCAAAGTACCTTCCCAGGGAGATTTTGATAATGAAATACTGTCATTCACTTCATCCATTTCAAAATCAAATTAAAGGCCTAAGGGAAGAGCTCTAAGAAGAATTAGCATTTTTCACGTTGTATATATGTATAATACAATAATTCTTAAAGTGCAGGCAATTTTTTCCTGAGGGTCATAAAAGAGGAAAGAAGGTAAAATGGAAAACTGGGATGAGCCTGAAGAGTCCTAATTCAACATCTTCCTTGACATTTTCTGAGGTCTGTACGATGGTTTGTAATCCATTGTCACAAGATAATTGGCAGTCTTTTTTGTATGGGGTTTACTGCATCTTCTAATCGTTCTTTTTGTTGTTGTTGTTGTTAGTGATGTTTTAAAATAGATTCAAAAACAGATGCACATGTAGGTGTGTCTTTTTAATGTAAGAGCATCTGACACACAGTGGGCATTGGATACAGTTTTACCCAAATCATAAGACCAGCAAGAGTAACGGACAACAAATCAATGCTCTGTACTACCTCCGTCTATCCTTTCAGGGAGGAATCTGATCAAATAAAGGGCTCCTTGAAAGCCTGCCTTCATACTTTACTGAACAGTGAAATCTTTTCCTACTTTAAAAATCCTAAACCACTACATGTGATGTTGTTGTGTCTTACATTAACATAGGAAGCTTTGATCTTTGTTCTGCAAATTTGTCCATAATTCATCTTGAGGGAAGTTCTCATTTTAGAAAAGTTAGTAATCATAGAAAATAGTGAAACCACAAGCACAGAGTTTGCCCATGCGATGCTCATGTGTACTGCAGAATTACCTTGCTCACTCCATAGTTGCAGTATTGTATGGCAGGTTCTAGGCTAAAACACACATACATACAAAACTCTGGCATTTTCATGCCTGCCGCTTTTATTGTATGGAAACAGTACAAAGCATTTTTAAGATGAAAATTATAATTTTTAGGGTTTTCCATGAATTTTTACAGCAATGGTTAAGTTGCAAGCAATGGCGATTTCCATTGCTATATGCATGCATTACTCCCTTCCCTAAAAAATGTATCACAGTCAAAAAATTATTTTCCCTCTCATTGTCTTCTTACTTCTGCCACCTCAGCTCAAATACTTGCTCAGTTCAACAGCCAGAGGGATGTTCTTTCCCATATAAAATACTCTTGCACACATTTAAGCAGTAAAAAGTAAGTGATATAAAGCACTTACAATAAAAGCCAGCTAGCTCGTGGTGTGTCTGTCTTTCCGGTCAAACTCTCCAAAGGCAGGCGAATTTTATATTTGCCAATTTAATAGATACTTACGCATTTCTTCATGTTTAAGGCATTCCTTCCTTCCTTCACTCACCCCAAACACTGCTGAAGTCACAAAGAGATGGTGGTCATTGCACTAGACCCTAGTGACTCAAATTTGAAAGAGACCCAGACTCACGGTGGCTGCATGCTGCAGGCCTGTATTTTTCAAGCCGCTCAGGAGAGTGGGCAGAGCTTCAGTATTCAATAAATATAAAATTGTTGTCAAATTGCTGTGCAGGATTCTAAGTCTTTTTTTTTTCTTTCTTCTTCCTCTTCTTCCTCTTCCTCCTCCTCTTCCTCTTCCCTTGTCTTCCATGTCTTATTGAGAACTGGCAAATAGCATTTCTGGACTGACAAGGTCATAGGACAAACACGTAAGCAGCTTTCCTCTAATTCTGTCACCTATGAGTGCCCAGGAGCCTGCCCACCACCACCCCTCGGGGTGCCCATGCTCTCCCCCCTCATCAGGGGTAGACTTGTCTATAA
This sequence comes from Hystrix cristata, assembly GCA_004026905.1. Taxonomy (NCBI): domain Eukaryota; kingdom Metazoa; phylum Chordata; class Mammalia; order Rodentia; family Hystricidae; genus Hystrix; species Hystrix cristata. The sequence goes on along the minus strand of PVJO010021090.1, from coordinate 12,427 downwards.
TTCTCCTGTGTTGTTCAAAGGATGTGCCACGGTTTGTATCTAGATGTTCCCCCGAAGCTTCATGTGCTTATAGATGGGACTTTGAGGAGGTGACTGGATCATGGCTGTGTCATTGGATTAGTGTCCTGGGGAATTTATAGCTAGATATGCTATTGTGGGGTGAAGCCTGCTCAGAGGAACTGAGTCACTGCAGTGTGGCCCAGAAGCATATCTCTCCCTCCCTTCCTCCCTCCTCTCTTGATCTCTGTCTGCCTCCTGCTGCCAAGCCAAGAGCTCTTTCCCCTCTGCATGCCGCCTGCCTGGGAGCCAGCCGGTTACGGACTGAAACCCCCACAGACTGTGAGCCAAATAAACCTTCGTCCTGGGCATTGTGAGTGTTAGCATGTGTCTCAGCAACAGGAAAGTAACAAAGACAGGATGAGTTCAGATGGTGATTTTCGGATGGGACCCGACAAGTCTTCCAGACAGAGCCCAGCCTCACTCTGGGCATAGAGACAGTCTTTAGCTGGAACAATAACACTGATTGTATCTTCATTCAGTGACTTTAGCAATGACATAAATTTTCTTATGAAATTTGAAAATACAACTTGCTAAAATGTCTTTATCCCCTTTTTCTGAGTTTCCAAATTTGTAGATGTATCAGTATCTTTTGTTTTTCTTTGGCTACCTTCATAACACACACACACAGATGCGCCTTATGTGTGCAGAGACTATACATATATACAAGTGGTACTTCAAGAATACAGTGAATATTTACATTTATTAAAACTTGTTACAGCAAAAGACACATCGCCAAGTGCATTTGTAAAAGAATGATCTGCTTCTTTGCAATGTCAACATTTTGAACTTTCACGTATGTCACACAGAAACAGCAGTTCATATTCAAAATTAGTTTTCCTCAGAATTTTGTGGTTTTTTTGTTATTTTTCCTTTAATTATTTTATTTTTGAAAGTACATTTATTAGTGTATATTTGTAATATGTAGTGATTATATCAGCTTGTAAGTTTGACCTACATACGTATCACATCTTAAACATTTTTGCTTCTCCTGCACCCCCTTGTTCCTCTCCCCTTCTTTCGCCAGATCCCCCTTCCCATCTCTACAGGGTCTACCTCTACATTGCTGGTTTTTTAATGTGGCTCTTTTATTTGACTCTTTAAACTGCTTATATGTTAGCTCTCTCGTACTAGAGAAAATATTCAATATTCAGTGTACTGTGATTAACTTATTTTACTTAGTATTTTGTTCTCAGTGTCCATCATTTTCCTAAAAATGACTCAAATTTATCCCTCTTGGTGGCCGAGCACCACTGCATTGTGCATGCAAAGCACACTTTCTTTACCTAGTCATTTGTTGAAGGGTATATAGGCCACTTCTATGATTTATTCATTGTGAGGTGTGCTCCACCTTCTTGGTTATGTTAATTCCTATGTTGAAGCAATTGTGAATATAGGATTGTTTTTCTGATATCTTTCACAGTGTTTTCATCCTTGGTTTGCAGAAATGCTATTGATTTTGTGTGTTTATTTTTTATTGTGTCACTTTGCTGAGTTTGTTTATAAATTTTATAAACTATAAAACTCTTCTGGTGGAGTTTTTGGATCTTGTGTGTAGAAGACCACGCCATTTGGAAATAAGGATATTTTAACTTCTTCCTTTGCTGTTCAGGTTTCTTTTATTCCTTTCTCTTGCCCGATATTTCTGGCTAAAGTTTTGAGCACTACCTTGAATAGGAATCGTGAAAATGGATACTCTTGTTTTATTCTTGATTTCAGTTTTTCTCTGTTTAGTGTTAAGTTGGCAGTGAACATGTATGAGTTTACAGAAAGGTCTTTTATGCCAGATTTTATCAACGTTGTCATCATGAATGGATGTTGGATTTTGTCAAAGGTTTTTCCTGCATTAATTGAGATGACCGTGTGATTTTTATCCTTACTTCTGTTCATATGTTGTATTATGTTTATTGATTTATGCACGCTGAACCATTCTTCCATCCCTGCGATGAAATCAGCTTGGTCATGACATGCAATCTTCTTCATGGTTTGTTCTGTTCTCTTTCCTGGTGTCTTGTTAAGGATTATCATCTACATGTTCATTAAGAAAATTGTTCTATAATTTTCTTTGTGTTTTTAGCTCTTTGTCCAGTTTTTGTAACAGGATAATGCTAGCTTCAAGGAATGAGTTTGGCAGTGTTACTTCATTTCCAATTTCATGGCCAATTGTGAGGTATTAATTGAAAAAAATTCTTCCCTGAAATTGTGTAAAATTCACTGTTGAATCCTTTGGGTCCTAGGCTTTTCTTACTTGATAAGAGTTTTATTTTTGCTTTAATTTTATTGCCAGTTGTTGGACTGTTTACAGTTTCTATATCTTCTTGGCTCAGTTTTGCTAATACATATGTGTCTAGGAATCTAGTTCTTCTTGATTGTTGAGTCTTGGAATGAGTTTTCGAAGTAGGTTCATCTAGTTCTATGGAGTTCAGTGGTGACCGTTGTGATTTTGTCATTTTGGTTTCTAACTGCATTGATACTAGTCTTTTCTTTCTTTCTGTTGGTGAATTTTGCTAAAGGTGTTCTTGTGGCTTGTGTCTAGATGTCCCTCCAAAGCCTCATGTGCTCATAGATGGGACTTTTCAGAGCTGGCTGGATCTAGGATGTGTGATGCTGGGATGAAAGCTGTGTGGTACCAAATTAGTCCACTGATTGGAGTTAGCATAGTTCTGGGTGTGGCTGAATGGATTTACTGGAGACAGAAGCCCCACCCTGGGTGTGGGTGGTGCCACCCGAAAGGCTGCAGCCTGGATGGGATATAAGGAAAGATTTAAGGGCAGATCTGCTGCTGCTGCTTGCTGCCTGCCCACCACAGACTCTTTCTCCTTTGCCACGGGCCTCTGCCATCCAACCTCTCTTGGAGCCAGCTGAGAATGAAAGCTGCACAAACTGTGACCTGAAATAAACCTCTCCTCCCTTGACTTGTGTATGTTGGGTATTTTGTCCCAACAACAAGAAAAGTAACTAAGACGGATGTTGTTTATCTTTCAAAGAAACAACTCTTTCACACACTGATTCTTTGTATTGTGTTATTATTCTCACTTTTATTAATTTCAACTCTGATCTGTATAATTTTCTTCTTTGAGTCAGTTTTGGATTCGAATTGCTCTTGCTTTTCTACAACCTTGAGGCTCAACATTACATCATTTATTTGGATCTGTTTTTTCTAACGAGGGCATTTACAATTATAAAATTCTGTCTTAGGACTGCTTTGTGCCCCACGGGTTCTTGTATATTGTACTGTTATTGTCATTTAAATCTATGAACTTTTAATTTCTTCCTTGATTTTTTTCTGTGACCCATTGATTATTTACAAGATTATTATTTAATATCCACATGTGTGAAAATTTCTTTGATTTCTTGTGCCATTGTATTCTAGTTTCATTGTGCTATTTTCTGGTAATATGCCTGAGAATATCTCATTTCTTTTAATATAAACAGTGTTTATGGCCCAAGACGGAGAAAGTTTTGGGTGCTGCTGAGAAAAGTGTATATTTTGTTGTTGTTGGATGGAACACTCTGCAGATATCTATTAAATCTCTTTGTTCAAAGATGTGGCTCAACTCTAATTTTGCTTTGTTATTTTTCTGTGTGTGTTTGACCTCTTTGTGATTGTGGAATATTGAAATTCCCCACTGTTAGGTCAATGAAGACCCATAAATAAACAAGTAAGATGGGGTTGGGGATTTAGTTTAAGTGGTAGAGGGCTTGCCTAGCAAGCACAAGGCTGTGAGCTCAATCCCTAGCACCCAATAAACAAACAAACAATTTAGATAACTAGCCACAAGAAAATTTAAAGTGAGGTTGTATTGCCTGCAGTGACAGTATACCCAGGTCCTGAATCCTACAGCTGGCTCCTGGTCAGGGATGTTTGGAGTCATGTAAAGAGCTCTGGGTTTAGGAGATGTGGATAAGGGTGATTGGGCAGAAAAGGACAAATGAGGATGCCTGATACATTGAGCTAAGTCCCATTTTTCGAAGTTAAATTTCTATTTCTTTGAAATGGTATCACCCAGTCAAGGTCGAATTAAATTCTACTTTCCTAAGTTACACTTCTATCTCTTAGAAATGATGTGGTTTCTGCTATTAAAAAGCTTTTGCACAGCAAAAGAAATCACCAATAGAGTAGGGCGAAAACCCACAGAATGGGAAAAAATTTTTGCCAGCCGTCCATCAGACAAAGGTCTACCATCTAGAATATACAAAGAACTCAAAAAAATTAAACCTCCCAAATTTAAAGATCCAATCCAAAAATGGGCAACTGAAATGAATAAACATTTCTCACATGAAGAAATAAAAATGGCAAATAAATATATGAAGAAATGTTCAACATCACTAGTCATTCGAGAGATGCAAATCAAAACAATGTTAAGATTCCATCTCACTCCAGAAAGAATCATGCTTTTGAAAAAAAATCAACCAATAACAAATGTTGGCGGGGCTATGGGGAAAAAGGAACCCTCCTCCACTGTTGGTGGGAATGTAGGCTGGTCCAGCCACTGTAGAAATCAATATGGAGATTCTTCCAAAAACTAGAACTAGAGGTTCCATTGGAACCAGCTATTCCCCTACTGGGGATCTTCCCAGAAGAATTAAAATCATCATACCACAGGAATGTATGCACAACCATGTTTATAGCAACACAATTTGTAATAGCTAATTCTTGGAAACAACTTAAATGCCCAATAACCAATGAATGGCTAAAGAAAATATGGTTTTTCTACACAATGGAGTACTATACCACCATAAAAAAGGATAAACTAGAGTCATTTGTATGTAAATGGATGTTCCTTGAGAACATACTATTTTTTTTTGTGTGTGTGTGGTGCTGGGGATCGAACTCAGGCCCTTGTGTTTGCAAGGCAAGCACTCTAATCACTGAGCTAAATCCCCAGCCCCGAGAACATACTATTAAGTGAAATAAATCAGACACTCATGAATACACATCAAATTGTTTCTCTAATATGAGAAACCGTAAGTGTCAATAGGACAAAGAGGTGTAATAGATATAATAGGGAGATAATACACAAAGGAGAGGAAAACTAGAAAGAGAGAAGGGGGAAAAGCAGGAAGGGAAAAAAAAGGAAAGAAAGGGGAAAAGGAATTCATGGAGAAATGTGAATAAACCTGCTGTAAATAGGGATGGAGGAAACAGAGGGGAGGGGTGGGGAAGGGGGGAAAACCAAGATGCGTCATGTACAGGTACAAAATAAATGAGATGAATGTAATCATTATGTGTACATTGTACCAATACATGTTCTTGCTTAAAAAATAAAAAAAAGAGAAAAAAAAAAGAAATGATGTGGTCTCTCTGCTTGAAAGGGGAGTGCTGTATTCTCACCTCACACCCACCATGAGTGTACTGATATTTATCTAATATTTTCTGTCCAGTAGTATTTGTCTTATGAAGTTGCATGTGCCCACATTCATTGCATGTATATTTACAATCTTTATCTCTTTCTAATGAATTATTCTCTTTACCAGTATGTAATGATCTTTGTTTTCTTCTGATCAGTTTTGCTTTGATGTTCACTTTCTCTGAAAATATGATACTTACTCCTGCTTGCTTTTGCTTCCCTGTTCAATGGATTAATGTCTTACACATGTTGATTTTCAGTCTCTGTGTTTTAATGAGGTGTGTTTCTCATATGCAAGGTACAGTTGGGTCTTGGTTTTTTATTTATTCTGTCAATCTGTGTTTCTCTGACCAGGGTGTTAGGTTAAGCATTATTGTTTTGTTGCTGTTTCTCCTTTGTATTCATCCTCTTAGGCTCGTTGGCTTCATTTTCTCTGTCTAGAATTTCTTTGACTCATTTCTGTAGTGCTGGCTTCATGATCACGATTTTTTAAGGTGCTCTGTGTCATGGACACCTTTCTTTCTCTACCAATTTCCAAAGATAGTTTTGGAGGACATATTACTCTGTGTTGAAAGTTGTTCTTCCTTTTAGGGCTTGAAAAACTTGAATCCACGATCTTCTGGCTTTAAGATTCATGTTGAGAAATCTGCTTTGAGGCTGACAAATTGGCTTTTGTAAGTTGTCTGTTATTTTCCTCTAGCAGTTTTTAGAATTCTGCGTTTGGGTTAGACTCTGGCATTTAAACAATGATGTGAAGAAGAGACTGTCAAATCGTGGCTATTTGGTGTTCCGATGTCTCATTTACCTACAAGTTCAATTTCTTACCTCAAATTGGATAGTGTTCTGCTATGATTTGGATAAATTATGTTTTCCTTTTCTGTTATCTTCAAATTTTTCTTAAACATCTGTAGTTCCTCAGATTATTTTCTTTGAGTTATACACGGTCTCTTATTGTTTCTAAGGTACCTTTAGATTAGGGTTATGTACATCAACCTTTCTTCTAGTTCTGACACTCTGTATTGGTTCTTTCTGCTGCCTCGACTTTCAATAGAATTTTTTTTACACTGGATTTTGGTTTTATATCTTTTCACAGTCTGTAGTTCTCTATCATTCCGATTGTTCGTGTCTTGTGCTATCTTGGTTAATTCACTGAACTTATTTCTTATGTCTTCTCTAATGGCTCTAGCCATCTTATCTGTTTAGTGACATCATATTTGAGCTGGCTGAACATCTTAGTGGTCTGTTGCTTTTTATTTTTTGTTTTGTTTCTTCTTTTATCCCTTCATACATTTCAGGCATTTACTATTTTACTTCTTTCTCCCCATTAGTACCCATGGGATCAGCTTTTGAAGAGTTAGGAATTTTTGGAGGTATCTTGTTGCCTTGCTTACTCATGTTTTTCTCTCTCTCTCTCTCTCTCTCTCTCTCTCTCTGTGTGTGTGTGTGTGTGTGTGTGTGCGCATTTGTGTGTGCTGAGGGGCAATTGGAGTGGAACAACTCTATGCCTAGTGTGGAGATATCTTTACTTAGTGTTCACTTCCCAGTGATGTGATCTTGGCCTTGGTTGTGTTTTAATATGTATATACCTCTTCAACCTACTCGGTATAATAAGATCAGACCTGGTTCCTATGTTGTAAAGACAAAGCCCTCACTTCATATATCAACATATAAATACCCAACCAGAGATCCATCATGTACATCAAAACTTGTGTTAACAATTTTGCTCTTTTTCTCAATGACCCATAAATACGGTGATAAATTACAAATGAAAGGCAGGCTGGGATGTGGAGGGTGAGAGAAAGAAAAAGGAGTAGGAAAAGGAAGGGAATAGATTAGAAGAGAAGAAGAAAAGAAAAGCCACAGAGTTACAAAAACACAAAAGCAAAGTGCCGTGTCAATCTCATTTAAAATGTAGTTTAAATGCAACCCAAGACCTCTCATCCCGGTGTCACAAATGGCAAAGCTTTGACTTGAAGGAGTCTGGACTGTCTTCCGGTCCTGGCTCTTCACTACATCTCTGAACTGTACAGAACATCTCTGTGTCTGCAGGGTGTCTCCTCTCCCTTCTCGGTCCTCAGCCCACTGCAGAGCCTCAGTGGTCCTGCCCTCTTACCTGAGAGTACATGAAAGTGTTTAGTTGTCCAGATGCACATCTGAGCCCACTTCTTCGACTTGCCTGTGCTCCACGTAGGTTCAGTTTTGCTCCTGTGCACACAGCTTGCTGGGAGCTTTTGCCTTTGTCTTGTGATCGAGCACTTTCAGTTGAGTTGGGGGAGGAAAGCACACTATCCTGGGCTACAACCCAATGTTTCATTAATTTCTAAAAGAGCTTTCTAGACCTCTGCCCCTTTCCCTCTGTGACAATCCTTAAGCCTCTGTGGTTACTTCTCACAAGGCCCAGCCGAGCACGGGACATCACAGCCCCTGGCTGAGCCTTCTCTCCAGCTCTTCACCCTCTTCATCACTTTCCACCTGTGAACTGTGTGTGCCCAGGGCTGGCTGTGCCTTTGGCTTACAGTGGGGGTGCTCCCTTGTGGGTGTCAGGGGGAGCAGCAGGCAGGCGCCAGGCACACACAGACTCCCTGGGGTTCGGGAGCATGATGGGCGAGTGCCTGCTCCAATGTGTGCAAGTTCCTTTTCTGAACGGAGTCTCACTGCCTGGGTCCTGGCTCCCTGAGGCAGGGCTTTCCCGGTGGCTGGGCCTTGTCACAAGCCTTCTCTGTTCTTTACCTTTTGAAGAGCCCACTGTGCCAGCTCAGTCTCTTGACTGTCCTTCAGTTTTCTACGATGTCCTAATCTGAGAATGTCGACCTTACTGAGTTTTGTCTCCCAGAGGGTAGTGAGAAGAGGCGAGGAGCCTGTCCCTGGGGTCTGGCCGCCGCTGCACCGGCTCCTTCCCTCCGATGTCAGACGCACGTCCCAGGTGGCGTGGGGCTTACGCAGAGCTGCGGTCCAGAGGCGCTCTGCTTCCCTTCCCAGCCCTCGATGCTGGACACGATCTAGTGTATTTCAGGTTCAGGGTGACGCTCTGTATCAGATTTTGTTTCTCTCCGCCTTGTCCGACTGCTGGCCCTTCCCAAGATCTCTGTTCTTCTGTCCTGCACTTCTGCCTCCAGTCAGCTGTGGTCTAGTTTTCCTTTTCCTCAGAATTTTGTAGGCCTTCTTCTGTTGAGCAATAGATAGACACTTTTCATTAACTCTAGTGACTACTTTACACTTTTATACTTTACTCATGAATTGTAGTAATTACTCATGGATTATATTTCTTGTGAGCTTTAGTTTTCCAGGTTGATGAGCTACTTTATAACAAAAGAATTCTTATTCCTCTCTCATCGGAGAAGTTTTTAAGATACTATTTTATTGTGTTGTATTTTCTAACATTATATCTAAATGTGCCTACATTTTGAAAATAACAATCATACCATCATTGGCATTCAGCCTTTTCACTCTGAGGGCTAACAGCTCTTTCCAGTTGGGGAAATACTGTAGTCACACATGAATTAATGTTACATCTAAATTATGATAAACACCTGAGAACTACTTTTACCACACAGTAATTCTTTCCTCTGTGTTTTCTCTATTATCACCATCTTTAAATTCTCTTTCTAGTGTCAAACCTCTTGCCTTTTATCTAATGCTCCACCCCTTTTTCTTTCTTTTTTTATTCCAACTTGTTTTTAAAAAGACTATTCCTTACTGTGTGTGTTCACTGAAGCCTGTTTCTTTAGCTTTTTTTTTTTTTTGACACGGATTTTGCTCCTTTTGGTAGACAGACATTGAAAAATATATGTCATATGTCCCAAATTATAATATTGCATAAAATATTATATGACATTGTAATTACAGCACAAAAATCCCTTATATCATCATGTATGCTGAACTCATCTATCCCTCTATTTTGTTTCTGTCCTCTGGTAAAATTCTTATGTTCTTGTATCTTTGACTTTCTTGCTTCATTGATTCCTTTCAAATAAATGTGAAGCTTGTATATTTGCTTACATTGTACAGTGAATGGCTAGATGTCCACCTGAGGGTTGTAGACAACAGTCTGTAGAATGATGAACTTCATACTAGTAGATGAGTGCAGACCTTGGAATTGCCAGAAGGACAGTGTATTTAATCTTGAATTCCCAAACCCACAGCACACACTTCAATATATGCAGAATGAATCCACTACTTCCTCGGGTATAGCCAACACTTTATAAAACTTGTGCTTTTTCTTCAAAACTTTGTCTCTTATGAATGACTACTTTCATACTAATATTTTCTATATGAATACATATGATACTTCATAATTATTTACTATCTGTCATCATAGTAAGATGGTTTTTGCTACCATCTTCTATTTTCCAAACAAATTCAAACATAAAAGCTCTTGTAGGTCAAGATCTGTGGCTTACTTATTGAAGTTATGTGGAAATATTTAAAATTTTTTTAAAGCCTGAACACTTGCTATCGGACAACTTTGTACTCCCTGTTACTTAGAAATACATTTTTATGTTGTAGTGCCTTATTATTTTAAATACATGATTTACTATTCAAATTACTTATCTACATTTTAAATGGGAAAAATGGATATAACTATAATAATGAGTCCACCGTCAATTTTATTGAGGTTCTAACGCACGTGCTAAGTGATTTTTCTCTTGCTGCATTCAAAATTTTCTTGTTTTGTACTTCATCTTCTTGACTGTGGTATGTTTAGGAGCATATCTTTGTATTTATCTTCTTTGGAATTCATTCATTTTCTTGGCTATGCAGATTAATTATTTTCATAAAATTTCAGAGGTTTCAGGCATTGATTCTTCAAATATATGTTTGTGGGTTTTCTGACTCCTTTCTTCCTTCTGCAATTTCCATTATGAATATATTATTGTACTTTGTGGCATTTCATGTTTCTCCTGGACAGTCTTCAATTTCGTTTGTTTTTCTTTCTGTTCTTCAGATCACATAATCTCTATGGATGCATCTTCGAACTTGCAGATTTGTTCTTTTGCCACTTTAGATGACAGTTTGAACACCTCTGGTGAATTTACTTACTGAATTTTTGACTTCAGAGTTTCCCCTCGGCTCTTCTGTTATTTATTCATTTATATTTATTATTCTTTATTCTGTGCGACATTGTCACCTGCATCACTTAAGTCTTTGAAAATGGTTTCCTTTAGTTCTTTAATGTAAGTGGGCTGTCTTTGACATTTTTGCTTGCCAAATCCTGCATTCGGGCACACTAAAGGGAAGTTTCTTTTGCACACATCTCCCCCAGGTGTAGGAGACATTTTCCCATTCCACATATATCTCTTTATTGTTGGTTGAAAATAGGACGTTTTAGATAATGGGTTGTAGCTGCTCTGAAATCACATTTCCCTCCTGTCCATAACCCGGCTCAGGACTTGCTCTTTGTTTAGCGACATGACTGGTCAGGGAAGTCTGTTTCCCCAGCGTGTCCCTTCTCAGAAGCACCGTTTGGGCATCGCAGTCTGTCCAACCATCACCGCTGACTGAGGTCTCTGCAGTCTCTCCATGACTGCGGCTTTCTGAACTCTATTAAACTTTGAGCTGGTCTGCCTCTTTTGGCACCACATCCAGCTGTTGCTAATTGCTGGCTGATTGTTGTAGTTATTCTTTTTGTGACAGCATGCTGTGAACATAAATTGCTTCACAATCTGATCCAATTTGAAGTAGGCAACTTTGCATGAGAAGGCTGTTGCCTCTCTCTGGCTTGCTCCAATTTCAGGAAGACACTTCTTAGTTGTCTTTTCCCCTAGTTCTCTGCTAAACTTCTAGTGAATGTAATGTTTTGCTTGTTGCTATTACTATAATGGTATTACCAGCCTCTTGTAACTTGCCTAACTTCTTAGGCATAACTTGCAATATTCTGCTTCTCATAAAGTCGGTTACCTTAAAGTGAGCTACAGACATCTTTCCTTACAGTCTGCCTCATCCATTGGGCAGAACAGCTCTGCCATTGCACTGGACCTGGGAATGGGGACATTGGTCTACTTTTCACAGAGGGACACATAAACTCCATGAGATGGCCCTGGGTAGAGATGGTGGCCCTTGAGCTTCATGATTCAGCCTTTGCATTGTAACATGCTTGCTCTCCATGCAACCTGGAGTAGAAATGACAAATGCCTGATGTACTTGATCTGCTCTGCTTCCCCAAAGCTTCTCTTCAGGAGTGCAGGGTTGATGGGGGAGGAAACCCTGATCCTCTTGCTCGCTCTTACCAGGAATGGAATTTAGGCAGTACAGAGGTGGGGAAGGGTATGAGGATTTCTGGCTGCCTACTACTCTGCACCACAGCTCTAGACTGTGCTTGGAGAAGAAGAAGCCTGATTCTTCTGGCCACAGACACCAGAGAAACATTTCTTTGACACTGAACTGGTTGTGGGATAGATATGGGAGCAGATCATAGTTCAAATGACACACAAAAGAGATTATTGCTTTCCCATCAATAATTAGTATATTTTCTTGACTAAACATTACTTAATTTCCTGTTTGAAAATATTGCAAATAGTTTGAATTATCATTTATTGCTAACATTACTTACTAATTAAGTAGTTGTTTAACTGGGGTGTAGTTACCCCAATCTCCTCAAGCTGCAATTTTGGAGTCAGAGAACAAATTTTAACTATCTACAGTTAGCTCAAAGTGCAGTCAAATTTGGGCAAAAAAGTACATGGATTTCTGTTGGTTTTAAGTCCAACAGAAGGGTGTAGTGCGTATTTCTCTCACATTTTGGTAGTAGAATGTGGGCTATATAATCAAAAAGATGTTCATTTCTGCCCACAATCTGAAGACTTCTGCCACTGTGCAGGTGCACAGAGAACAGTGGGTCACTTGGGCAGAAATGGACACAGTTCAGTCCAGTAACGCTGCATGACAAATGGCTCAAAAGGTACTAACGCTTCTTTCTTCGGTCTTCACTGCAGTCTGAAGATGTACTTACCATTCCAGATACTCAGGCACACCACTGTTGCTCGGCAGTTTGGGCTTGTGGTTTGGGATTCTGGCCTAGT
>PVJO010021089.1:0-30733 GCA_004026905.1 Hystrix cristata | reverse complement strand
TATTTAGAATTTTAATCTTAATCTTTTAATTTTCTAAAGAGTAAAACCTAACTGACCCTAATTTGTCTGGCTGTTTGGTGTGATCTCTATAATATACACTCATTAATGTATCTATTCATGTGTTTAATGCATCAACCGCCACGCTCGAGAGAAGTAGCACTTTCTCCTAGCTCCCGGAAGTGTAGACTCAGTCACTCAGAGATGCACACAGCCAAGCAGGTGCGGTGTGGTGTAGCGGTGCTGTGGGCGCCTCTCGGCATGCGGCGCTCAGGGACATGGGCGCAAGATTTGCTCAGCTGCAGGAGTCAGCAAGGCTTCAGAAAAGAGGTGGCTGCCCCACGGTGGTACCTGAAGATAAGTGAATTTTCAGGTGAAGTCCCGCCTTAGTCTTTTTTCAGTGTCCTCAGACTAAATGTTACCCCAATATCAACTTACTTAGAATTATCACTTCTTTTCTGATCGTGCATCCTCTAAGAGAAGTTTGGAAAATTATATACCCCTTCTCATATATTTAGGTTGACATCTGAAAATTTCATCAGTAAGTTTAAGTAATTGCAAAGAGTATCATTTCCAATGTGCTGTGAATGCTGATGTTTTAAAATAAAGGTGCTACTGCAGTTTTAAAAATGTATCCAGTGACCGCCGGGGATTTAGCTCAGTGGTTAGAGTGCTTGCCTAGCAAGCGCAAGGCCCTGAGTTCGATCCCCGGCACCACAAAAAAAAAAAAACAAAAACAAAAACATAAATATACTTCAAATTTTGATAAAAAGCTATTACACACACACAAAGTAAATTTTTTGTTTGGAATCAGTCTTTCTAGATGCTGAAAAAGGCTTAAAAATAGGCCATATGTCCATTACCAGAATGAGAGGCAGGCTCAGCCATAATTTTATTGTTAATATTCACTGCTGACTTTTTCTTTGTCTCGTCTCACTCTGGAGATTTGCACCTTTCAGCCCAGCCGGCAGTGCTTGTGCAACCTGTAGGGCTCATTGCCAGCCCACTGGGTCCTGGCTGTGTGTTGTGTGTCAGCTGTAGACCTTTGATACCCTCCCATCAGCGCCATGACTCTATCATCATTTATAACATCAAGATGAATTGCTGACTGGCTTGTCTTATTCACCATGCCTGGCTCATTTTTTTCAAAGGTCAAATAAGTTCTCAGTGACGAGGATTTGCTATGATTGAGGAAATAATCCTCTCCAAAGGGGATTCTGGAAGTAGTGTAAACACTGGGAGCCTCACTGGGTGAGTGTCCTGCTTCCCATGTGAGCTAATTCCAAATAGTGCTCTCCCGATTTGACCAATTCCAGTATGGTCTTACCTTTGGGCATGATGCTTTTTTTCCTAGCTGACATAAAACAGCTTCTTAAGATCTTATTTCAAGTTGATAAATTCAAGAGGAAGGTAAATCAGTTTCCCAAAACCAGATGTAAACTCACACTTAATTCACTTCATTTTAGCATTAGTTCCATGGCATCAGGAGGGCCATGATGAAATTAGAGAGTTTTCGTGATATTCTGCCCTTTTGGGGATGTGTGTATGCTGAGAAAGGCCTCCAGGGCCCCTGAAATGTGTGTGTGAAACTTGTCCCCAAGGGGAGGGTACAAAGCATCGAGGGACTCAGGAAAGAACCCTTGAGCTCCGCAGCAGTTGTGGGTCACAGCCTCACAGCCAGAGGCTGTAGGAAGGAATTCCGTGCTGCTCTTAGCCACTGTGGGACCTTAAGCCAGACCCTTAGCAGGGGGAGGGGGAGGGCTGTATGCGAGCCCACGCATGGTGGTGTCAGGGCATCAGTGGAGAGATCACATGTGCAGGACACTGCTTGTCCCACAGCAGGTGCTTGGGAACATGGGCTCCTCCCAGAGGTAGATCCTCCCAGGGGTAGATCCTTCCAGGAGGTAGATCCTTCTAGGGGTAGATCCTCCTGAGGGTAGATCCTCCTAGGGGTAGATCCTCCTGAGGGTAGATCCTCCTAGGGGTAGATCCTCCCAGGGGTAGATCCTCCCAGGAGGTAGATCCTTCTAGGGGTAGATCCTCCTGAGGGTAGATCCTCCTAGGGGTAGATCCTCCCAGGGGTAGATCCTCCCAGGAGGTAGATCCTTCTAGGGGTAGATCCTCCCAGGAGGTAGAGCCTCCCAGGAGGTAGATCCTCCTGAGGGTAGATCCTCCTAGGGGTAGAGCCTCTCAAGGGATAGATCCAGGTCTGCTGAGGCCTGAAGATGTACAGATCAGTCACCTTCCATGAAAAAGAGAAAATACAAAGCACAAACACTGAATGTTGAAGCAGATGAATGTTTATTTAGAATAAAAAAGGAATTACAAATTATAAAATGATGCCAAGAACCCTAATGTGAACTGTAGACATTAATTCATTACAGTGTATTAGAACACAGTCCGTGCTTATCTGCAGGGGAACCATGCCAAAGCCCCTCCCTGTGGATGCCTAGAACCATATTCGCTAGGTTTGTAACACCCACATACACCTGTTATAAAGTTAAATTTAGAAACGAAGTAGATAAATGAAAGAGATATCCTAGATTTTCACAAGAACACATACCATTATAGGCACGAGTAACTTCCAGATCATACATGAACAAGGGAGAAAGTTGACAACATAAACTTCACTGAAAGTCAGAAAAAAACGGCACAATGTTTTATTATTTTTAATTGTCCAACACCACGATAGCATTTTTTCCTGTACTGTTTGACTGAATCCTCGTGATGATCTTTTTGTGTGATAACAGCTTTGCAAGATCAAAATCTATACAGAGGAGAAAGTTTGACTGTCTAGCATGGTTGGCTGAAATTTAATCTTTTTTATATTCATGGTTTAGAAAAGTTTCTTTCAGGCTCACAAATTGTTTTGGGTAACATCACATCTATTTTTAATCAAATGTCAGAAAACCCGAATCAAGTTTCTTTTCATATTTGAGTCAGAGCGAAGAAAGATTTCAGAGCAAAATAAGATTTCAGAACATGCATTTTTCTTGCACTGTGATCTCATCTGAAATACTTTTCCAGTTGAGAACTGGAGAGAGGCTGTGTGAGGGAGGTGCCCAGAAACAAACAACACAGAAAACCAGCCTCTGCCGCTCTCTCTTCGGAGCGTTTGTCTAGAGGTCTTTTGTGTTTCATAGTCATATAGTTGAATATTAATGGACATCTCATTTGCGCATGGTAAAATAGCGCTCACTCCATAGACTGCTTCGTGAAGAAGAAACTCACTGGCTTCTCTTTCCTCTTTGAAGTGCACAGTGACTTGTGGCCGGGGGCTACGTTACCGCGTCGTCCTGTGCATTGACCACCTTGGGGAACACGTTGGGGGCTGCAATCCGCAGCTGAAGCTGCACATCAAAGAGGAATGTGTCATTCCCACCCCCTGTCACAAACCGAAAGGTACGACTGCAGTGCATTTAATTCTAATCAAACGATGTTTTCCAGTTCATGTTCCCATACTGCACCACTTCCATTTTGGCTCAAGTTTCTTATAAAATGATTTTATTCAGAGTTCGCAGTAGACCTGCCCACCTACGTGAGGAAGCTGGAGATACAGGATTTACTGATCTGGAGGGAACACTAAGCTTCTGTTGATTCGGGATGTACAGAGTGGCTCCTACCTGTCCAGGCTTATACTGACATTTCTTGGTGGGCATAAAATAATTTGATACAGTTCCTGTCTTCAAGAAAAAGGAGGATTGGGAGGGGAGGAAAAGGAAAAGGTGCAGGAGGAAGCAGAGAAAGGGGAAGAAAAGGAAGAAGAGATGGAGGAAGAGAAGCAGCTCTTCTCCTTCCCGATTTCTCATTTCCCTGTGTTCGCACGGTGCTCTGTATGTGCCGCTCCTCTGTGCGTGTGTCTTGAAGGAGGAACAGCGTCCTCTTCAGTGTCACAGTGCGAGGAAGCGAGGAAGACTTTAGCTCCCAGTCTAGGTCTGTGGATGCGTTTAGAATCCCTCCGGTGGCTCCATTATCTCACAAGGGTTGTTGGACTGTGTAGACAGTTGTGGATAACGAGTCTTGGCGTCACCTCTCCAGCGTGCGCTCCTTTTTACGCACAGTTATTTCCGTGTGCGTCGCGGAGGTATAGCCAACCCTCATGATGAGTGTCTTCCTCCCTGGAGTGGAAAACCATCATTCCCGCCTGTAGAGAAGGACTTTTCCTTATACCTTAGAGAGGATGGCACAGTCTCTCATTATTTCTGGGTTCATTATCTACACAAATAACCTCACAGTTTACCATTCAACAAATGGTTGTTTGACCACGTCCATCTTGCATGAAAAACCAACAGTCGCCCTGACAGAGGCAGGTAGTAATTACATGGCTCTGGTGGCGGAGCCCTTTCTCCTTTCTTCTGTGCTTGATTATACTTTCATAGATAGTTCTTTCGTGTCTGTACTTTCCTGGAAGCAGCCCCAAATTATTTCCCTTCACATTTCACAACTCAGCCGTTTCTTTCCTCACATCTAAAGAGGCCCGAAGGACAGCAGGAGGCACGGTGCTCCTCCCTGCCGTGCGTGACCAGCAGTAACCTTCCCTCAACAATAAAAGCTGCTGGCGCCGGTAACCGACACACTCACCCTCCCACTTTACTAGCTTCTGTCTTATTTTCTTTTCTCTATTAATTTGTGCATTCAGTGGGCAAACCAACAAACTGTGGCAAAAGAAAGGTTGATATTGATAAAATTAGCGTTTTAACATGCTAAGAACAGAAACTGGTATTTATTTGTAAAGGTAATTTATGTTGAACTTTGAGAGCACACTCAGCTGTATCATGGGAATTATTTCAGTTGTATTTAGTTATGTGTTAATTTTTTAAAAATGGCAGAAATGTTTATTCATTCCAGAAGCCACCTAAAGTACTGTGCCAAAGGGCTCAGCTTGCATTTAAAAATAATAACCTCTATGTTAGTGAAATTTTCAGCCAATGATGATTATGTATCCAGCCTCTCTGAGTGATTAATAGTCATTAAGTTCATTGTTTATGTTCCTTTTTCTTAGAAAAAAGTCCAGTGGAAGCTAAATTACCTTGGCTGAAACAAGCACAAGAACTAGAAGAGACCAGAATAGCAACAGAAGAACCAACGTGAGTCCAGGACCTTTTATGGGAGTAATCAGGGCATAGCCAGTTAACATGATATATGTAATTTTTGTACTCATTGGAGTACAAGGATACATCTAGTATCCAAATGGCCTGGATT
This sequence comes from Hystrix cristata, assembly GCA_004026905.1. Lineage (NCBI taxonomy): Eukaryota > Metazoa > Chordata > Mammalia > Rodentia > Hystricidae > Hystrix > Hystrix cristata. The sequence goes on along the minus strand of PVJO010021089.1, from coordinate 25,534 downwards.
TTCAGGCTCTAGAGAGCCGCAGCTGGCTAGAATTTTTCTTCATTTCACAATTCAGCAGTCCTACTTTGGCAGTGTCTGTGAGAAGCACAAGAAAGAGCAGTGTTATTAACTCAAAGCAGACCCAGTGCTCCCTTAGCATTAGGAGAGCAGGGATAATTCCTAGATGAGCACACGGGGTTTAACCAGGGACCACTGCAGTACTCTACAAATAAACAAAACCTTTTGTGGGTAAGTCACGGCCAATCTCCATAAAACCCATCATGTTGAGCGTCGAGTGGCTGAGGTGGCTGTGAGGAGCCCCCCGGGGCTGTGGTGTGGGACATGGAAATAGCCAGAGCTGGAGTGCCATTAGCCGTGTGCCCTTACACAGGGCTTCGCTCTTGCTGTGTCCCATTCTCCTTATCTGTAAAAGGGGCAGGAAGGGCTAGATCTTTCCAGGGTCTGTCCCAATTAAAACTTGCAAGGCCTGCTGTTCACATGTGCTATGACGAGTCTGGGTTGGAATGGTGTCTGCACAAAGGAAGAATAGAGAGAAAATGAAAGACGCATCCTGGAGACAGAGACATGGACTGAAAGAGAGGAAGGAGTCAAGGTGCTCTGCAGCTCCCAGGCAGGAGTCCAGGGTGGCGGCACCAAGCATGACTCAGGCGATTGGACAGGACAGCTGATTCCATGCTGGAAGCCTTGAGTCCTCAGTGCAGACATGCTGCCTACAGACAGAGAACGTGTAGAGCAGCAAGGCGCAGCATGTGACGGGAGACCTCAGCCATAGTCTGGCCATTGTCCTGAGAGATCAAGCTCAACCTGCTCCTCCCAAAAATAAGGAGAATGAGGTGCACAAAGGCTTGTGCAAGGTAACGCTGTCAGTAGTGGTGGTCCTGTGCTCCGGTACTGAGGCCCCTGGGTTGCTCTCCTCATACCTCGGTGGCCCTGAGATCTTTCCTCGTAGTCACTCCGGCCAGGCATCTCCTCTCCAGCACTTCACAGTACATGGAGCTCATCACCCGAAGATTTGTGTTTATTCACAAGGCCAAAGACACTGTGGGGCCTGACCCAGCCGGGCCCCAGCTGCCCCTTGGCTGCTTCCTCGCCTTGGCCTGGATGCGGTTCTCGGTCCAGACCTGAAGGGTGTTCCAACCCTAACTCGCCTCTGAGTCCTGCATCCTTTTGGTTGGAAACGCACCCTCCTCACATGTGCAGTCTCTTAGGAAACCTTTTTCACTAGAAAATTTAAAACCTGTATAAAAGAGGATAAATCAGTATAAAATGAAGCACCATGTGGTCATTATTCAGTACTTCAAATCGTCACTTCAGGCCCCTCTTGTGCGTGCCACCAAAGCTGCCACATCTGCCACTGATCAGACAGTGTGTCGTAGCCAGTTCCTGTGTCTAACAGGGAAGGGGGTTTCTTAAATTCGGTGCTCAACTCCCTTCGATCAGAACACCTGTGGTGCTTTTTAAACTGTTCTGGTTTCTGGGTCGGATAGTCTGGGAATGGGGACCCAACGTCCATCTTTTTGACTCAGCCAGATAGATTTTTTTTTGTGGTGAGACATTCATAACACAAAATCAATCCTTTTAACCATTTTAAAGTTGATAGTTCTGTGGCTTTAAGTACATCCACATTGCTCAATCCATCTCCAGAACCTCTTCAGCATTCCCAGCACAAACTGCATCCTACAGTCACTCCCTTTCTCTCCCACCCGCACCCTGCTAACTTCAGTTCTGCTTTCTATCCCTATGGGCTTCAGTCACTGCATTTTAACAAGCACGCCAGGCTACCTTGAGGGGTAGGGTGCACCCAACGGTGGGAACCGCTAGGTCTGTTAGTTGCCAGGGCCCCTCAAAGGTCAGAAGGTTCTGTTCCTCTGACTGGGTTAGAAAAGGGCACTGTCACGTAAGTAGCAGCGGGTTCCGCCCTGTGTTTGTTCCAAGCCTGCACCATCTGTCACCACCCTGCCCCGGCTTTGCTGGGGTTTCCCCTCCCCATCTTCACAGAGGCGGAGCTGAGATGCACCTTTCCCCCAGCACGGAGACTGAGTGGGCAGCACCTGTTCTCTGCCCACAGCGGCCTCGCTCCTGCCCCCCACTGCCACCCCCAGGGCCCCATGCCATCTTCCTGTGTGATCCGCACCACCTGGCCCTTTCCGGCCTGTCCCCCGGCCGTGTGGTGTGAAGTTTATAGTTTGCTGCCACTTCTGACTCTATTCATTCTCTCAATTTCCAAACAAAACCACAACGTATCTCGGCCTCCAGTTCATCCTTTTATTACCACTGTCTTCTGTGGTTTGGGCTGCTTCCTTGTTGACAGTGGATGAGAGGATGCGAGCAGCTGGGGGAGGAAATCTGCCAAACAGCCTGCAGAAGATAAACACTCTGTGGCTCACCGTGGCCCGAGCTCCGAGTTTACGTAGGGAGCGGATGTCCAAGAGTCTTTTTTTTAAATTAGGAAAATAAAAATTATAGCTTCTGCAGCTGCGCTAAGGGAGCCGCAGCTCTGAGCTCGTTAGCTCTGCTGTGGAATGTGTTCGCAGCCGACGCGGCCGTCATGGCCATCGTCCTGTCCGAAGCTCCTCCCCGAGGCCTTCATTGCCTCGGGATTCTCTGCCTGTCCGCGGTCATGTTGTCCCTCGTCTGCTTTTCATAGATGAAAACCGAATAGGACAGACTGAGACTCTGTATTTTCCCGCACTGCTATTTTAGCTTTTCCATTTGTGGACATTGTATTTGCCACAGCCTGATTAGGTTGTTTCAGGAATGTTTTTCTGAGGACGCCTTACGCCAGGCCCTGTCCTAAGGGTCTGACGTGGATTAACCTGTTCCTCCTCTCGGCGGCCCTGTGAGGACATGGTAGTGGCTATTACCTTTATTTTAGAGCAGCAGAAGCCACGGTGTGGAAAAATTGAAGAATTGCTGAAGATTTCAGAACTAGTAACTGGGGACAGTGATTCTGTGGCATGTGGTCCCTAATCCAAAAACATGAAGTTCAAAATGCTCCCAACTTCCAATGGTAAGACACCGTTTGAGGAAAATTCCGCACCTGACCTCACGTGGTAAGATGCGGGGGCACTAAAAATACTGTGTAAAGTTACCTTCAGGCTCTGTGTAGAAGGTGCGTTGAAGCAAATGAATTTGAGGCTTAGGATTAAGTCTTCTCCTAGAGATACTTCTTTATGGATATGCAGGTACATTCTGAAATTGCTCCAAAATCCAAACTCTGGAACACTCCCAGCCACGCATTTCAGATCATAGAAGCTCAACCTGTACCAGAAAGAGCTGTGGTTCCCTGGCACAGGGCTCGGATTCGGGTCTCACCCATCCTGACAGTGGCCTCATGGAGTGGACAAGAGGAAAGGTGTCAGGTTATAGTATGGGACAGTAAAGTGGCAGCGCACTGTGACTGTGTTATGGTATTGTGAGACGATATTCCTGTGTCCTTAGGCGCCAGGGGTTGGCCTCTGGGGCAGGTGGTAGAGGAACTGAGCTCCTGATGTCCCGAGGTGTTGAGGGAGCAGGACTTCAGCTACCTGGGACAGCAGCTGTGATCAGGTTGTGGGCCCTGCAGGCTGCTCTGTGGCCTGAGGGTGGTTGGGAGGGAGCTGAGGCAGCAGGCGAGTCTCAGGTCCTGCAGACTCACTAAGGAGCTTGATCTGTGCCTGGAGGCAGTGCAGCCATTTCAGGGTATTAACCAGAGAAATGGCACAGACACCACCGTATTGCACGTGGAAAGGGTCTCTGGTTGTCTGCAGTTTGCTCCCAGTTATTCACTAGGATAAACGAAACTGCAGCAGATCAAACGACACTCTCTAGTTATCCCATTAGGACATATTTACGGGAGCTCTATTTCTGGGCCAGAAGACAGGCATGTTGAAGACATTTAGTTCCTATGTCAAATCTGCTGTTGGAAAATCAGTGCTGATTCCCCTTTCCAGCCACACCTTCATCAACATCGGGAAATTACTGGTTTTTTAAAAATCTTCTTTTCTAGTAATCTTTATGTTTCGTGTTTTACCATGAACTTTGATTTATAGGGAATTGACTTTGACAAGTGATACGTAGAAATCAACATAACTTATTATTTTTCAAAATAATTAACCAGTTTCTCTGGTACTGTCTAGTAAATAATCTGTGCTACACACTTTGGTTTTTACAATGCCGTCATTGTGTAAACTAAATACTTCAATGCCAGTGCCATATTATTTGAATTTTTATCTTTTTAGTAGTTTTTTTCCTGTCAGGCTGTGCTATTATTTTGGGTCCCTTATTTCCTTTAAAAATGTTAGTCATTTAATCTTCCGTAAAATTTTAGAGTTGCGTTGTCTGTTTATAATTCCCCTAAAATTATCACGAAGGTTTAGATTGGAACTGTGTTCGTTTTCTAAATTAATTAAGGTAGAATGTATGTCTTTGTAATTATTTTGAGTCTCTCGATTCAAGAGCATACCTCTGATGTTCTTTCCATTTATTCAGAGCCTCGAGGTCAGAGTCTCCTCAGTGTTTTATAGTTTTGGTCATATCAGCCCTGAATATTTCTTATAAGGTTTTTGTTTATAAGCTCACAGAACTCGGGCAATTTTCTTATACTTTCAAAGCCTCCTTTTTTCTCTTCTATAAAATAACAGAAATAATGACAATTCATAAATTTGTTGTGAAATTATATTAAATAATATATATAATAGGCTTAGCACAGGGCCTGGCAGCTGGTAAGTTTTAGCTGGACTCTTGGAAAACTAGCAATTTTAGGATGTATGTCTATATTTCTGTATAGACACATTTATAGTCATGGACTACTTTATTAAATTCTTTTATTTCTTTCATAATATTTCTCATTTTACTATTTTATAATTATCAGATTATCTTCAAATAGTGATAATTTTGTCCTTTTATTGTTTTCTAATACTTACATCTGCCTTTTTGCCTTCCATTTTATTTTCATTTGTATTTTTCTTATTTTGTTTATTCTTATAATTTTTAGGTTTCTGACATCATTTAATTTTATTTCCATCTTTTACAGTGTTTTAAATTAGCACCTGCATTTTTAACAGGGACATTTAATCCATTTAAGTGGTTATAAATACTAATAGTTTTGACCTCCACTTTAAATATTTCCTTGCTCTTTCTGATGTTTGCCTATATGATCTATGTTCTTTTCATTTCTTTTCTACAGTAATAGGAGATTTGTCTATTACAGTTTCATTTTCACTTAGTTTTTTATTAGTAAATATTTCTGATACATTCATTGTGGGGGAATTTGAACATACACATGTCGCATCTTAACCCTTTTTACTTCCCCTTCCCAGTCTCCCATCTCCTGAGATCCCTAGATCCCCTTCCCATCCTTTCAAAGAACAAACTCTTCGATTCACTTATCCCTTGTACGTTTTTAGTCTCAATTGCATTAATTTTTGCTGGGATCTTTATAATTTCTTTCCTTCTGTTAGTTTCAGATTGGTATTGTTCTTATCTTTTTAGGACCTTGAGATGCAACATTAAATTCTTCGTTTGGAATTATTCTGTTGTGTGTATGTGTGCAGTTATAGCTACAAACTTCCCTCTTAGAACTTCTTTCACCGTGTTTCACAGGTTTTGTTATGCTCTGCTTCCATTGTCATTTATTCTACATACTTTTTAAAAAAATTTCTTCCTTGATTTAGTCTGTGAGCCATTGATTATTAAATAATGTATTATTTACTTTAAAAGTATCTGTGTAGTTTCTGTGGCTTCTTTTGCTGTCGATTTCTAGCTTCATTCCACTGTGAGTCAGTAATATTCAGGGTATTATTGCAGTTCTTTTGTATTTATTCAACCATGATTTATGACCTAAGATATGATCTATTTTGGAAAAAGTTCCATGTGCTATTGAGAAAATTATGTATTCTGTTGTTGTTAGAAGAAACATTCTGAAGATATCTATTAGGTACATTTGTTCACCGGTGTACTTTAACTTAGATGTTTCTTTGTTGATTTTTTGTCTGGTTGACCTGCCTAATTGTGAGAGTGCAGTATTGAAATCCTTCACTATGATTGTATTGGTGTCTACCTGTCTTTTTAAATCCAGTAGTTTTTGTTTTATGAAGTTGAGTGCACTGACATTCAGTACATAGATATTTATAATTGTACCTCTTCCTGTTGAATTTGTCTCTTTACCAGTGTGCAGTGGCCATCTTTGTCTCTTCTACTCAATTTTGGCTTGAAATCCGCTGTGTCTGAGAATAAGATAGCTACTCCTGCTTGTTTTCAGGCTCCAGCTGAATGGAATATCATTTTCCACCCTTTCACGTTCAGTTTATGTACTTCCTTCTGGATGAGGTGTGTCTCTTATAGTCAATATTTGGTTGCATTTTTAGTCCAATCTTCTTGTCTGTGTCTTTTGACTGGAGAGTGGAGAACATTAACATTGAGTGTTATCACTGTAAGGTGTTCATTGAATCCTGTCATTCCATTATTTTTCTAGTGCTGATTCCTCTGTATTTTTTTGTTCTGTTTAACTACTCTCCCAGCTAAAGGAATACTGTACTTTCCTTTGAACTTCTTGCTCGTGACCTCCCTATCTTTGTCTAAGATTCCCTTAAGTATTTACTGCAATACTTGTTTAATGGTAACGGATTTCTTCAGTATTTCTTTGTTGTGAAGGCTAATTTTGCTGGACACAAAGTCTGGAATGACAGTTGTTTTCTTTTAGGACTTGAAAACATCACTCCAAACTCTGCTCGCTTTTAAGACTTGTGCCAAGGAATCAGCAGTTACTGTTTTCTGATGGGCTTGCCCTTATTGGTTACTTGCTATTTTTCTATAGCGGTTTTTAATGTTCTCTCCTTTTGTGGAATTTCTGGAATTTTGATTAGGATATGTCATGGAGAGGTTCTTTGCTTGTTGTGGCTATTTGGGGTTCTATATGTGTCTTGTACTTCAATATTGGATTCTTTCCCTAGATTTGGAAAATTTTCTGCTGTAATTTCAGTGAATAGAATTTTTATGCCTTTTCAGTCATCTTCTAATTTTTCCTTTATTCCTATAATTCTGGGGTTTTATTTTTTTAGTCATCTAGCAGCTGTTGGATTCAGCTTGCATAATGTCTTGTCATTTTTAGGGTATTGCCGGGTTTGTGATCTGCTACATCCACTTTGTTTCTATTTCTGGCACTCTAGCCTCACATTAGTCAAGTTGGTACCCATGCTGTCATCTACCTCTGTTTGCTTCCTTTTCATACTTTCTAATTCTTTTCCAAAGTGACCATTCATATCTTATATTGTATTTTTGAACTCAGTTTATTGTTTCTCTTTTAAATTCGCCTAATATTTATTGGTAAAATCCTTTGTTTAACTATTCTCTTTGAGCTTGTTAAACATGTTAGGCATTTCCTTATGTTTCTTCTTTTATCTCTTTAAACATTTTGTCCCTTTGGTTTTTGAGTTCTTTGCCTACAGCTTTCTCTACTCCAGTGTTTGTGAGATTGGTTTTTGGGTAACTAGGACTTTTGGCAGGCATCTTTCTTACCTTGCCTTCTCATATTTCTACTGAATTTGCAGTGTGGGCAGAAGATCAATTATGCTAGAGAATTAGGGATTTATCTCAGTGGTGGAGTGCTTGGATAGCAAGTGCAAGGCCCAGAATTCGATCCCCAGCCCCCTCAAAAAATTAGAGTAAAGAAACTATCACTGTTATCAAGACCTCTTTAGTTAGATTCTGTCTCCCTGTGATAAGTCCTTGGGTTTGGTTGTTTGGGTGTTTACTCCCCTCTTCAGTTTATTCAAGTGTAATATTTGAGGGTCTTCTTAGTGTCCAGCCTTCTTCCGGGGGCTTGATCTTTGGCATCTCTCATAGAGGAAAAAATGAACAGCAGTAATGTCGGTGACAGAGACAAGCCAGTTACTGGCATGCAGTAAAAACCAACTAAAACCAACAACAACTCCACTGTTAACAATAGAAAAGAAACCAACAATAAAAATACAATTAAAAAAACAATAAAAAACAAACCACTAATTGACATACCATAAGAACCAATACTAACTACAGTGATACCACCCTTAATTAACAATAGAAAAGAGATCTACAATAATAATATAGACACAAAAACAAACCAGATATTGACATACAGTAAATATTTACTAAAAGCAACAACTGTTCCGCCATTACCAATAGTAAAGAATCCAGCAATAATAGCATAGAGTCAACAAAATAGCTAAAAATTAATAAAATTTAATAGTAATAAAAATAAAATGGAGGTGACGGGGGAAGGGGAAAATGAAGTAAAATTTGAAAAGGAAAGAAAAGGAAAGTGAGAAAAGTGAGATAAAAAAATCCAATTAAGGAATAAAATTAATAGAATTAGGTAAAAGTAACAGAAAAAGATGAGTATAAGAAAGGAAAAGTAAGAAAAAAAGATAGAGAAACAAAAAATTCCCACAAAACAAAGAGAAATGAGTCCTAAAAGTTCCATCACACGTTTGGGTGAGTGGTTTCTTTCCAGGGTCTCTGCTATTGAAACCCACCAAATGTGGGTAGGAGTTAGTGAATCACAACTAAGGCTTATCTTGTTTCCACACCCACTTGTGTGTGTGTACACGTGTGTGTGTATGTTGAGTCCCACCCTGCCTTTCCTACTGTCAGTCAATGGTGTGGGATCTGCCTTCACTCCCACGGCTCTTAACATTTGTGCCCTTCTCTGGACCCCAAGTCACTGCTCTCTCCTGTTGGCTTTATGGCTTGTGGGCTCATGAGGTGCCTCCCTTGCTCCAGATGCTTCTCTGTCCATACAGCAAAGATGTGGCAACTGTCCAAGCCAGGAAGCATCCCCGATCATGTTGCAGATGGGAAAAGCAAACTGACCACTGAGGTCTGTGCTGGAAGTAAGCAGTGAGGGGAGCCAGACAGTTCACTGGACTTAATGTTAGCACTTCCAGACTCATCTCCCTCAGAAAAACACATTACCAGCCTGGCTGTTCGCCACAGAGCATGAGACCACTGTAGCTTTGTAACCTGAGCTCGCCACTGCTTAAACTTCTCAGGGAATCTGCGACTAGCACACCCCTTCTCTGAGACCACCCATTTACTGTGCTAGGGTGACCCCAGAAACCCTGAAGTGTAGTCATTCTGTGACTTCTGATTCTTGGAGTACTCAGTCTTAAACAATAGACCTCTTTCCCAGTGGCTCCTGATTATATCACTTCCAAATACGATGGATGGTGAATTTCTTCTCCAATTCTAGCCTGCCATGCAGAAAGAGTCACTTTGAGAGTAAAATCCCATACCATATTTGGGCTTTTCTTGGGAGAACCACTGCCTTCGTCCCTTGTTTCTCACGGGGCTGCCATGTTTGCTTTGTGTCTGCAGAGATTGGTCCCCTCCAGGAGCCGAAGTTAGTGTTCCAGACTGCTTTATTTCTTTCTCTACATTTTTTTCAGTTTCTCTGGTTTCTCATTTTATCCTGTTGTCTCTTTTTTGATTTCCAGAATGTTACTTATTTTCCTCCTAAGTTATTGTATTCCAGGTGTCTCATTTCTGGGTTCTGGAGAAGCTATATCTACAATTTCCATTTTTAAAATATTCAAATCTATATGATCCTTATAAAAATCAAGAATGGTGTTATTTCTATTGAAATAGAAAGAGTATATTGCTGGGACCAATTGACGGTGTCATGCTGGGATCTTCGTGTTTCAGAATGAGCATAATGACATAGATTTTTTAAAATTCCCAACCGTTTCTTTAAACCTCTCAACTGTAAATCATGGTTATTCTATGCATCATGGTGTTAGAAAAAAATCAATTATGTGTATCATATCTTCAAGAGTTATTCACAATTATATGTTTAAGGTACTTTAGTTCTCACCACAAGTTATTTCATTGCTGTTTTAGTTCTATTAAACTGTCGTTCAACTGAGGATGATCTTCGTGCATTTTTTGAGGAAATTAAATGGCATCATTTCTAAGACCCTCTGTACTTTAGAGTGTCTTTCTTATTCAGGGGCAGAAGTATGAACTCTTGTTTTACAAGTTTTTTTAATTTGCTTCCTCTCTTAAAACTGTGAACGTCATGAACACATAACTCCGGAATTACTTGTCTTTTAATATTAAAGAGGGAAAATTTGAGTCTCAGCTGCCTTTTCTCCATTTGTTGATAACTCTTTTTTTCTGCTTAGATATAAGATATTCCCCTATATGCTTATAATTAGAGTGTTTCTTGTTCTCTTCAATAATTTTGCAAACAGTGAGGGCATTTAGGACATAGATTCAGATCTTTCTTGGGTTCATGAAAATTTTCTTCTATTTATGCTTCTCTTAGTCTATTTCTTGTTCATTTATTCACCAATTTTCTGTATTGAATCTTTACCCTTCTTCGACATCTTTTCTTACATCTTTGTCCTTCTTCCTCTGTGTTTCTTTCCTCCCCCAAATCACCCTGGCAAACTGGAATAGCTCTGCCGCCTGTTCTGTAAAAGGAACTCTTGAAGGATCATTGAAAACCAACCAAAGCATCCAGAAAGCCTCCAAGGGCACGTGTGCTCATGGAAGATGAGGAAGCCTCTCACCTGTCCCATTCCCGCCTGGAGTCTCAGTCATCAAGAAACAGGGTTCCAGTTTGAGTGAAAATATGTACTTCTCACTAAGCAAAATCCCAAATTCTAAGTTTTGATGATATTCAAGTGTATATGCTTTTTATCGTATTAAGTAGAAGAGAGAAAAAATAATAACCATAAAAGTATACATATGATTAGAAAATTCAAACCTTCTAATGGGATCAAAAAACCAAAAAGAAAGCTTCCTCTTTACACATTGCCATCCCTGGCCCTGGCGACTGCTTCCAGAAAAGAGACATTGTACAGAAACCATGCTATAGGCTATACAATAGGTGACTGTCTTAGTTACTTTTTCACTGCTGAGACCAAACACCCGACATCTAGAGTTGAAGGAGGAAAGGTTTATTTGGCTCACAGGTGTAGAGGTTTCAGTCCATGGTTGGCTGGCTTCGAGGCAGAGGGGCATCGCAAAGGAGAAACAGTTCATGGCAGGCAGAAGGCAGCAAGCAGCAGGCAGTGACCCTGTTTCTGTCCCGTATATCCAGCCTGCCCACGCTTAGGGTGGTCAACACTCACACCCAGAGTGGGGCAGCCTTAATCCCAGCATGACACCGTGAATTGGTCCCAGCAGCACACACTGTAGATCCAACACCTCTGACCGCATGAGGCTTTGGGCACGGCTAGACACAAGCCAGGACAGTGGCCAGGTGAGTGTGTCGAACTTTAATACAAACACTGAAGTCTGAGTTTTATGTAATCATCACATGTCACCAAATAGTATCCTTTTCCCACCAGTTTAAAAATTGCTGTTGGGCAACACAGAAACAGGCCGGAGTTTGATAACCTTTGATTTAGTGGATAATAATTCAGATTAACAAATAAGTGCTTCTTTTAGGCAGCTCATGCAGGATTTTTTATATTTCCTAGAAGTCTTAGAAGTTAGCATATTTGTATGTTAAATATGAAAAAATATTAAACCTTGCACATTGCAGAGTTTTCAAGTTACTGTGCCATTAGGCTCTTAAATACTGAGACAGTTTAACACTACACCACATATTCCCAAAGAAGCTCAATAGAGATTTGTTGAATAAATTGGTGAAAATTTCTGTATTATAAAAAAATCATATTAGAAATAATCCATTTGAAATAAATGACCACATGATCGTTTACTTATCACTAATTTTTTGTGATTGTATTTTGTAACCAGTCACAACACAGAACTCAAATTTTATACGGTGTAAAAGTAGGGTATCTTTAATGAAGAACTCTTCCTGTTGCTTGTGAGATTTGAAAATGAAATGGGTGCGGTGTTGCAAGCCTATAATCCCAGCACTCTGGGAGGCTGAGGCAGGAGGATCCTGTGTTCAAACCCAGCCTAAGCAACTGAGTGACTCAGTGAAACTCTGTCTCAGAAACAAAACAATAAAAAGGGGTCCGGGGGTACAGTTCAGTGCAGAGGCCCTGGATCTAGTCCCCAGTATGAAAAAATTAAAGTGTTAACCAGCAGCAGCCTGCGTTCCCTGGGCTGAAGCTGCTGCTCGCCCCTCTGCCCCGGCTCCCCAGGTTCATCCCCGAGCCCTGGTCGGCCTGCAGCTCCACCTGCGGCCCGGGTGTGCAGGTGCGAGCCCTGAGGTGCCGCGTGCTCCTGGCCTTCGCGCGGACCGAGGTCGAGCTTCCCGAGGACGAGTGTGGGGGTCCCCGGCCGCCCACCGAGCGGCTCTGCCTGCTCCAGCCCTGTCCCAGGAGCCCCGTGCCCCGGGAGCCCGACGGCCGCGTCCCCCAGGAGGACAGCGCGGGGACCTACGCCTGGGAGTACGCCGGCTTCACCCCCTGCACGGCCACCTGCCTGGGAGGTAGGCGCCCTCGCCAGAGGACTGGGGACGGTGCTGGGCGGGCAGGCCAGCCTCGGGGCTGCGGGAGGAGAACTCGCCAGTAACCGAGGCCTGTACCCGTCCTTCATTTTCGGAGTTTAAAAGGATTTTAAAAGGATGACGGGGTTGGATCCTGCCCTCCCACACACACCAGAAAGACGCTCCTTTGGTCCGAGAATCTGCGTAATCGAGGTGGCAAGGGGGTCACTAGTTAGTGTGAAATAAATGGGCAGAAGCAAAACAGACGATGAGGCGATCTTCTGCCAGGCCTCGCCTTGGCCGATGCCACTTCTCCTCCTCGGAAAGTAGGCCGAGGCTGGGGCCCCGCACCTGCCCTGCCCAGGAGCCCGCGCAACGCCGCTGGTCGCCCGGATCCAGGTGTGTGCCTGCCCGGGAGACGTGCGCAGCTGAGAGCGGGTGAGGACTTGGAAGTGACAGTGTGACCTGGGGGCTAAGCATCGTAGGATCCGAAGGGAGAGGGTGGCCAGGGAGCGGGAGTCCTGGTTCTGCTGAAAGTCGAGAGATCGTCAACAGGAAAGCTAGATGTCGGTCCCCCAGCAATCCAGGCCCCTAATGCCCTGTTGTTCGGCTCCAACTGATTCTATTCCGAGGAGTAGATAGCATGGCCTGAAGTCCTTCTGAAGCACACACGCACTGTGAACCGGGCGAATTGGGCTTTCTTTGCTGTCTCTTGGATGTTTGGGCCTTGTACCTGTCAGAAATGTTATTCAGTGCTCAGGTGGGAGATACATCCTGATGTACTCTTGTGTCTGGATCATGTTTTAGAAATCTTAACAGAGCGTGACTTGATATCATTCAGTGCTCAGTTATGTAGCAACCGATCCTTGGAAGGGTGTGAGTTACTGCGTCATCCTGGAATAATATTGAGGTGAACCTCAAACATCCACTAACCCAGATGTTACAGGTGAGGAAACAGAAAGGTCATCACTAAATCTAAAACGAAAATGAGCAACTTAATTTTCATTCTTTAGAGAGGGTTCGTTGAGCTACAAGGGAATATTATAAATTTCTTAACTTTGCAAAAGTTGTATTTTTAATTTCTTGGATTCAAGGTTAAAATTTCTTTATAAATAAATAACTAAATCCTATGAAACTAAAGATTTGAAGTCAAAATTCTTTATAGAGGTTGGGAATTGGATCCTGCTCATTGTTAGACACCCAGGCTCTTTGCTGAGTTCTGTGTGAAATACCAGGGATATAAAAGATAAAAGGATTAAGATAAGTCTTCGGTGTAGCACACAGCTTCAATCGCTGTATCTGGGTTTTACTGTCCCCCTGCATTGTTTATAAACAATAGCATTTGCCTATGATCTATTTTACTGCGGTCCTGGAAGCTGATTTATGTGTAGGTTGTGAGTGGCTTTCAGCCCTCACCCTGGATTCCTGGACAGCAGAGAGGATAAATCTGCGATGACTAACATTCACAGGAAAATGACATTTCCTTGGGCACATAGTTATTTCCTCAAAATTTCTGGTTCTGGTAGAAAAATGATATATACAAATTTCACATCCTGAAAAGACCAAATTTTGGTCATATCTTCATATTTTGTGTATATTTATATTTTCTTGCCTGTCTTCATGTCATCCAGTAAATAAAAATAAATCCATTTATTGTAACTATGCTTAAGGACCTTGGAGAAAGCTGCTTTCACATTGGAGTAGCAACAGAGAATTCTTTTAAATTCCAGGAAGTGTGAAGAACCCAGAAATATTCAATCTCTAGTTTCCAAAGTATGTGTATGTATGTATGCAGGGTGTGTGTGTGTGTGTGTGTGTGTGTGTGTGTGTGTGTGTGTGTGTACATGTACGCATACCTTTTTAGTACCCTCTGGTAATGTTTTGTAATTACCTACAGCATGAACATTCCTTCTCGGAGTCCTTTTGTATTTTATACTGCTCGTTATTATGACCTTTTTCTTTTTTATTCCATACTTTCTAACAGCACAGATTAGTAGTAGATGCACAGACGTACAAGGCCTGACTCTATTCTGAACCCTGTTCTGCCATTCTCTTTGGACTGGTTGTTTAAATTTGTCGATGGGTGGCTAGTTTTCGTATAATGAGAAGGGCTCTGCCTACCTCATTGTCACCAATGGGCTGAGAGTTCCTTTGTTCAGTTCATACAGAAATCACAAATAGGCAAACTGTAGTAATAGTGACCCTGAGCTTTGGACGCCAGCAGCCCTTAGGTGTTAGCGTCAGCAGCCCTCTGCCACCCTCTGGGCAGCTGGAACCAGCAGCTATGGGCAGCCCTTAAGAACCCCTCCAGCCACTGGAGATGGTGACTCCAGAGACTTCCTGCTGCTTTCTGCCCTCAGTGTTACCAGCTCTAGCTGTGGGCTGCTTTAGGTGCCAGCAGCCTTAGTGTTATCAGTTCTGAGTGCACCAGCTCAGCCTGCTCTACTCCAGATAGAAACTACAAATAGGCAAAATATGCCATCGAAAGAAGCCTTATTGGGTCTTCTGGCGCAGCATAAGGGTTGCGCCGGCTGAGGCTTGGAGAGGCTGCTCGGAAAGGAAGCTCGTGCACGCTCTGTGTCATGGGGAGTGGAGTGCCTCTGCGCAGACCTGTTTGAGGACAGCTGCAGAGGTGTGGCATCGCCCAGAGAGGGTATGGGCGTGGAGTGTTCTGGACAGACCTGTGACCAAAGGTTGCCGCGGCCAAAGCTAACGCCTCCCAGAGTGGCCGTGTGGTCTCTGGTGTAGCCGTGGCCAGCTGCGAGGCCAGATGCTAGGAGTCTGGAGCAGTGGCAGAAGAACAAGGGGAAAAGTACTGCCTGGGGCGCATCAGGCGCTTCTCTCCCTTCTCATTACTAGGATTAATGAGAGGATTGAGTGTGGTTATTAAATAAGATGATGTTGGAGAAGTATCTAGTCCCAGTGCCTGGTGTATGGATTTAATAAATGCTAACGGGACTATTATAATACAATAATAGGGTATTTCTCATATTAGAATGCTGTTTATTTTTTCTCTTTTTAGAAACTTTGACTAAATTACTAAACTCTCTAATCTAATAGTTTTCCCACTCCTTGTAATGAATTCTCCAAGTAAGTAATCACTTGTAATGAATTAGGATTTTATCTTTTCTTTTCCGATAGTTATCTACATTTTGTATCTTACTGCCTTGTGTAGGACTTCAAGAACACTGGTGCCTAAAAGGTACCTAGTGTGATCATGCTTGTCTTGGTCCTAGTAGTAGCAGGAACCTGCTGTTTCACTTAAAAACACCATTCCACAAACTTTCGTTGCACCTTTCCCTGTGTCTGTCCCTGGCCTAGATAATAGTATGAGTCACTAATAGCTCCTAGCTTTGGAACTCGACTCTAACGGGGGAAATGTATTAATCACACATGCAAAATAGCAAATGGTTATAACAAATGCAAAAGAAATGTGTGATGCTATGAAAATGCATGTAGAGGGTGCTTGTCTCAATTAGGGAAGTAAGCAAAAATCTCTGAAAACAATGACCTCAGATTTAAATATAAGAAATGAAGAATTAGTTAAGCAGAAAAGGATCTGGAGGGGGTGGCACAGAGAATTTCTAGCGGAAAAAGCATGTGAAAAGGGCCTAGGTGGCAGGAGATTGCATGGCACATTCCAGGAACTGAAGAAGCCAGGCACAGTCCGAGAACTGAGAATGTGACCAAGTTCAGTGTGGGATGAGCCAGGGAGGAAGGCAGGACCAGGAAACTGAGGTGTAATAGGCCACGCTGATTTGAGTCTTTGTTCAGAGGTTAACAGGAAGCCATTCAAGTTATCGAAAAGGGAATTACATTACCCAATTCTTATTTATTTCAAGACTATTAGTTGTATCACAGAGAATGGAGTAGAAGGGATAAGAACAGATGAAGGCATTGCTAGTCCAGGCAGCAGCTTGAACCAAAGTGGTGATGGTGGTGCAAAGGACAGTGGACAGCCTGGAGAGGTGTTTAGGAGGCGGAAGCAGCTGCAATGGAGGTGCTGGTAGAAGCCCGGCTGGGTGAGGGGAATGATTAGTTCAGTTGTGGACACAATGGTTTTGAGGTGCCTTTAGACATGCAGAGGGAGCTGTTCTGTAGGCAGTGGGAGGAGAGAGTCTGAAGGAAGTGGAGAACCGGAAGTATGCAATCAGGAGCCTTCTGTGTTTGGAGACACAGAAGCCACAGGCTGAGAATTTTCAGGACGAGAGTAGCTGGGAAGCATGAGGCAGGTCTAAGTCCTGAGGAAATGCCACACTTAATGGTTGGGTAGATGACATGGAGTTGCAAAGGGTCACAAAAAGAAAGAGTCAGCAAGACAGGAGGAAACAAGATGTGGTATGGTGAAAACCCAGGACTGTCCTGCGTGCTGCACAAGGGGAGAGGGCTCAGAATCAACACTCATTCAAACCATGTGAAGCCCTTGATCTGGGTCATTTCAGTGGTGGAGCAGAGGAGGAGGCCAGATTTGAAAGAGTTGAGGAGAGAGTGATAGAGGACAAATGGAGATGAGTGGAATAGATTTTCTGTGGCAGAACTTGGCCATGGTAAAGAAGACAGAGGAGGTGATTAGGCAGCATCGTGGGTGAAGGCAAGTTGTGTAGGGGTGATTCACTATCTCTTTTGGGTACATTTAAGACTCTGGCAAAGCTCTAGAATGAAGGTGAGAGACAGAGTCATCTGAAAGTTTCTCAAGAAGTGGGAGGGGATGAAACCTGAACCAGAGATCCATCTTTAACAGTTGGAGGGGCAGTAATGTGTGCAGTGGTCATGGGAGGAGGTGGGTCTACAGGTTTGTAACAGGAAGATCCTGTCTGCTTGTTTCTGTTTTGTGTGCATGTATGAATATTCACTGAACGTGACTGGGTAGTGAGAGGACTGGTGTTTGAGGTCATGATGTATTTTGCTATGCTGCTGACCACAGTGTGTAGTCAGCTAGGATTTAATTTAGGATTTGGCCTGTGTATAGGAGTGATACTGATGCATGTGTGTGTATGCCTTTTGGCATGGTGGAATACAAGAATACCTTCCTGCAAATAGTAGAACAGGAATGCAAACAGAATTGACTCACTTTGGGCTTATTTCAGCACCTTCCCTGTGGAGATGCATCCCTGACACGGTGCATTAGCAATCACTGGTTTGTCCCCTCTGAATCGTGACCAGTCTTTTCCAGCTACTTTCAGTATAATTGGTCACTTCCTCTCAGGCTCGGCTGATGCTTATGATGGCCATCCCAAGGCCAAATGGCTTTCAGCAGTCCTTAATCTTTACCAGCTGCTCTGCAACTGGTTCCTAAAAGGAACTCACCTCTTCCGAGGGCTGTAAAACTTGCAGGTTTGGTGAAGCATGATACTGCTCTTTGGCACTTCAATGGGGCTATAACATGTTATGCTTCTCTTTTTATTGCTGAGCGTTTATAGTAGTATCTCCTCCACCCATACTGGCTGATCTGCAGAGTGGGATTGAACCCCTCTCTCAGTACTGTGGATGGGACCCAGGGAGCACTGATCTACCTGCACACCACTGCTTTTTATCTCTGTTTTCACACAGGGTCTTGCTAAGTTGCCCAGGTTGGGTTCAAATGTGTGACCCTCTTGCCTCAGCCTCCTGAGTAGCTGGGACTGTAGGCATGTGGCACCACCTTGAGAAAAATACATATTAACTCTTCTTTTTAATATGGTCCTGGGCATGTATCACTGCGTGTGTATGTGTGTATGTATGTATTTGATATGTTGAGCTAGTTAAGACTCTTGTCTGCAATTGACAGAAACACAACTCAAATGAACCTAAGCCAATAAAAGGGAACGTATTAATGTATTTATTGACTCAGCTCCCCCTCCAAGTGTGCCTTTTACCTTGTAATCATTAATTAACTTACTGATGGAGGCTTTGAGTATATATATGTACAATCTTGTGCCACTGAATACACAACAGTGGTCCCATGAGATTATATCACCTAGTGACATCATAGCTCTTTCAGTTTGTGTAAGTATACTGAATATAACGTTCACACAATGACTACAGTACCTAATAACGTATTTCGCAGACTATCAAACAGTGACACATGACTGTATATATATATTTGCTTAAAAAAAATAGGTCTTTTATCCCAACTCTGCAAAAATCAAATTTGAAGTAAAGGATATTACCATGTGTTACAGAAAGGAATTTATTAGAAAAATTACTCTGCAATTTAAATACTTGATATACTTTGTAGGTTCTAAGTGGATAATTGCAATTATGTTATGAGTAAATTTGTTAACGTAAGATGAAGTAAATTTATTTTTATAATTCTCGCTTTTTTAACTTTTATATTTTGTACAACTGTTTGATCAAACCTCTGGAAATAAGAAGTATCGAAGTCATGGATAAGACCCACATGTAGCGTGGGAAATATTATATGGCCATCTTTGGAAAATATATCCTCTATCAATAATTATTGCAAATTATCTAGTAAATTTTAAATTCTTTTCAGTAAGCTTTCCGTAGGACAGAAAAGTGTGTTGTAGATGTTGTAAAATTCCACTGAAATGGCGGGATGGTGCCTTATGGCCCACCCACTCAATTTCCAAAAGAGATCCCAAAATTCTCTTTGGATGTATTTTCTATAGAACTTTTTTACAAATTAAGATATATTGCAGAACTGTATTTCTCTCAGATTAAAAAAGAATAAAATCCACTAGAAAATGAAGTTTATCCCATTGGAAGATGACTAAGGACATTTCGCATGTACAAAGAAGCAGATCTATCATGCTGTAGCCCTGCCGTCTTATATTCAGGTCGCCTGTGTTTATTTAAAACACTCAAGAAAGATGCATGCAGATTTAAGGCGGGGTCCTGCCATGGCAGGGAGCATAAAATTACAACTGAAGGCTGCAGGAAAAATTTATTGGAAAGGACTGAGCATCACAAATATATATTTTATAAGTATTTTTTACCCCTACTTCATTATGTAAAATACTGTAAAATGTTGGAATTGAAACATGGCACTTGGAAAAAGAAGCATAACTTTGTAACATAATGGAACATGCATTCTGACATTAAACTGGATACATTTGCATATTTCAAATACCTTAGTCAGTTGCTGTTACAGTTTTTATTGGGTTTTTTCCATCAAAAGTTTGATTTATATACTTCATTCAATTCTTATTTCCCAATAATTCTTTTTTTTGTCTCAACAGACAAAGCATAGTGGTTGAGAGTCTGGGCTTGAGAGTCAGACAGATCTGTCTGACTTCAAAGGAGAAATGTGCCCGTGATTGTTCATATTCGAACAGGGAGCCAGCCCTGCTGCTGGAAGTCGTGTTGCATTTGAAATCTCTAAAGTGCAAAAGACAGACCACTGAGTCAGAGGGCAGGGACTTTATTTTTAGATTGAATCTATTCATTTTATTGTCTCAATTTCTGTCTACCCTTCAGTTTCCTTATTCTGAAATTGATAAAACAGCGATAAGGGTATAATTCCAACCTCACAGGATTATTGTGGGCTCAAATAATATGTTTGAAAGCACTTTGTACACTTTCCCAGTGGTGGGTATTGCTATTAATTTTTCTAGCACTGGAAATATTACTAATTGTGGTATAATAGCGGGCAGGCACTCAAACCATGGTGAAAACGTTACGAAGTTATAGGTCAGGTTTAGCACACATGCGATGATGTAGAGAAGATGTTATTCTCCAGCAGGTGATAGGACAGCGCCTCTCGGGGAAGAGATGTCACATGTGATGGGAAGGAAAACTTGAGGACTCCTTTGGGGACTCCTGGCTCTGGGTACCATGGGAATGCAGATAAGCCTGAGGGAGGAGAGGGAGTCAGGGCTGCCCCGAATGTTTCAGGGTGAGAAGGTTTTGGGGACGGCGACAGGAAGGACTGAGGTTAAAGGTACAGGTAGGAATGTTGGGGACCGGGAGCCTGAGGATAATACAAAGGTGTTTGTTCACTGGCGCCCCTGAAATGCCCTCTGCGGCCCCATAACACAACGGGAGGGCAGTGGCTGAAGGAAGAGAGGACCCACTGCCCTGTTGTCGTTCTTTCCGCAGGCCGTTATTTCACGTCACTTGCTGTGTTTTCTCTCCACACTCTAGGACGGCGGGAAGCCATAGCAGTGTGCTTACACAGCCAGACGCAGCAGACAGTCAATGACAGCCTGTGCGACGCGGTGCACCGGCCTCCGGCCATGAGCCAGGCCTGTAACACGGAGCCCTGTCCGCCCAGGTATGTGGGTCTTGTGCTGCAGGGTAACACCTTCCATGCAGGAAAACCCGGCTGTGCACAGGGACTCGCAGGCTCACCGGGTGGAGCAGCAAGCCCGGTCCAGCGCTCTGCTCCGGTCACTCGTGCTCCAGCCGATGCCGGCAGAGGGACTCACATGCAGCCTCGCTGAGCTGCAGTCCTCTTGGCCTGACTTTTGATTGCATCAGACACAAATGAACATAAGCAACTGGCTTGGTGCTGAAAAACTAAGAGGTCAGTGGGTTTGTTCTCTTCCTCAGACAGGATCAGAGGTTGACTTAGCATAGGTCCACAGTAAGTGCTTTATCCATATTTGTTGAATGACTAAGCGATCACCTATTTGTTAGCCAGAACGCACCTACGGATATGTTATTTTTCCTGTTGATTTGTCCTGGATCTCCGATTGTGAGGCGTAATGCTACAGTCCCTGAGGAATAGAAGAAAGTGACTTCTTTTTGGTTTCTGTGGTCTAAGATTGACCTTAAAAGTTAACCTCATTGGTGCCTACGTTCTTACAAAGTCCTGGGGACTTTTTTCCGCAGAAGGGAGGTAGAATTTCCCCGCGTTGCTCCATCCCTGAGTCTTGATGGCTTTAGCAGTTGTAGTGCATCATCACGGGCTTGTCACTCGAGACCTCTCCGAGTGTAGCCCCTTTACTTTGATTAGCAGCCACTCTGCTGCCTAACACTCAGTTGCCAAGATTTCAGCCTGTTCCATTCCCTCCCCTCTCTTTGCTGCTCCCTTCCCTGCCTCCTGGAAAATGCACAGCCCCTCTGACAGGTGCCTGTGTTTGCTATGTCTAGGACTCCGGGGGACTGAGGTCGGTTACTGTGTCCAAAGAGTCATGCTTCTGGCATTCTCTTGAGCCTTCTGATTCGGACTCTGAAATCTGTGCTGTGGAATCTTCATGGTGATGGCCGAGGGCGGGATCAGATAGGTCAGGCCACCGTGGACAGCGGGCCCCACATCCCAGAGGTGGCTGCCTTCACTGGACTCCTGTTCCCCGACCTACAGCGCACAGTGTCGTGCCTGCTCCATGCTCCTCGCTGCGATGGGAGCCTGAGGAGACGCAGCCTCTTGGCTTGTGGGGAGCCCTGCTGCTGTGCTGGGCTGAGACCCGCAGTGACCCTGCAGGCTTTGGCGGGTGAGCCAGGCCCAGAACAGCCCCGGGAACCCGCTTCCCTGCCACCTCCAGGCTTACAGATCCCCAGCGACACACCAGAGTCTCACTGTGCAAAGGCTGATCAAAGGGCTTGTAGGGAGACTGACTCTAAGTCTCGTCATGCGTGTCCAGGGCTTTCCGAGAGCAGTGAGCACTGTCGGCTCTCCCTGCCCAAGGGCTCCCTATCCACAGACTCACGCCAACCCCGCACCAAGAATGTTCCAGAAACACTGCGAATACAGCTCTGTGCAGAGTGCTTGCCTCAGTGACGTATGCAGGCCCTGGGTGCTGCCCCCAGCACTGCAGACAAACAAAAACAACAACAACAAAGAATCTGTGTTTGTGCGGAACATGCACTGACATTTTTTTCCTGTCATTATTTCCTAAACAATACAACTCTTTACGTAGTAATTACATTATATCAAGTACCATAGTAGTCTAGAGACGATAGAAAGTACATGATTGGGAAGACTGAGGCAGGAGGGTCACAGGTTTGAGTCTACCTGGGTAACTCAATGAGAACCTGTCTCAAATTTTTTTTTCAAGATAAAGATATGAAGGACTAGGGATGTAGCTCAGGGGTAGAGTGCCCCTGGGTTCAAGCCCCAGGACCATGGAAGGAAAGGAAGGGAGGAAGGGTGGAAGGGAGAAAGGAAGAAAAAGAGAGAAAGGAAGGAAGGATGGATGTGGACGGACCTGCACATTCATGGATTTTGGTGTCTGCAGGGTACGGGCGTGTCTTGGCATCTCCCTGGCAGGTACTGAGAGGGCTGTAGGTGACAGCAGTGTTGAGTATCTGTCCGCTTGGAACAAGCTTTTCTCTCTGTAGAAATGACACCTGTGCTACATATAGGAACCTCAGTATTCTAAATTATGTATTTAGGTTTCTTAGGGGTTCCTTTAGTTCTTCTAATAGTGGAACACTGGCGGGTATTTTGAGAAGAGCCAGAGTTTCCGCTTTGCTCCTGCTGTGATGGAAGCAGATGACGACCTGTGTGCCCTGGTTGGAAGGTGGCTGGTCACTCGAAGGTCCCCACAGGGCGCCGGGCCCCGGTGGGAGCTCTGGGGGCGCTGGGCACTGTCCTGGGCAGGGACCGAGGCACAGCCGACGAGAAAGTGATCATAACACTGTCCAAACAGGGGTGAGGAGTGAGGGGAAGTGCAGGGAGGGAACACAGCTTCACTTCTCAACATACTTTCCCAGGAAATTGGAATCATGGACTATATCGTCAGACTTGGGATTGGGATCGGGCAGGAGACAGATGTACGACAGAAGCATAAATAATTATATAACTTCTATTATAATAAATGCTATAAGGAAAAGTAAATCAGCATCTTGAAAGCCAGAATAATACAAGAACCTCAGATAGATTGATGGAGTGGGACGGGGTTAGCGTGGGCAGGCAGAGAAAGCCTCCCTGGGGAACTGTGTCAGTTGAGACCTGAAAGACAAGCAGGAATTGGCCAGAAGTTAGAGGAAAGAGTGTCCTGGGCAGAGGGAACTGCATGTGCAAAGGCCCTGAGGAACAAGAGATCACTGTGTTCAAGGACCAGGGCGGAGAGGCAGAAAGTGTATCTGAAAAGAGGTCAGACATGGGCAAGGCCCGAAGCGCTTGGAGCAGACCTTGAGGGTCGGGGGAAGCTGTTGGCAGGTTTGGGCATGAAGTGATAAATCAAATTTGCATTTCACAAAGATTACCCAAACTCTGGAATGAGGAAGGGTAGCTGTGACTGGAGCAATTATATGTTTTAATTCCTTTAGGTACCCAGCCCCCCACCATTCCATCTGAGTGTCACTGATTAAAGCCCGACTCCACGTGAAGCTTCACAGTCTTCCCCGTGTAGTCGACTCTCTTGCTCTCTTTGTAGCCACGATCATCGGGCTTCTCCACTGTGTTTCACAGAAATGCCCAGAGTGCATAGTGCTGCTCCCTGCACCGGGCCCCTGTGCTCCAGGGCTCTGCAGGGCTTTAAGGGCTCCACAGTCCATCAGTCCTTTTCTGTGTGCTGTAAAGTATTTCACGACTGTGGGATTCACTTGTTCATGTCTTAGCCCCACGTGTGTGCCGTGTCGGGTCCGAACATCACGGCCTTCAATACTCTTGTTAGTGAAATGTAGCTGTTATTAATAACCTCAGATTCTTTCCAGAATGTAGTCATGAATAAATAATGGATGAATGCTCCTGCTTCTCTATGTGAGACCTGAATTTTAGGATTTTATGTGGTCAGTCACTGGCCTACGAGCACACAGGACAAAGTCAGACTCAGACATGGGGCTTTTCTTGCGAGGTGACATGTGGTCTGAACTTGGCCTTTCCGAGATGACCGGAGGAGTCTGCGGGGGCCCACGTGCGAGCTGCTGGCAGAGCTGGCTTCCTGGTCCTGGCCCATCGGTCTCTTTTTGGAGAGATGATTGTGACAGAAATAGTTCTGAATTTGCACAGACTTTAAGCATGGAATTCTTATGACCACTGATAGAGAAGTGTAAAAAGAAGAAAATCCAACCCAGGATATTGGAGTATATTTTATTTCTAGTCTCAGATCTTATTCCAGATCGACACGATGCTAGTCTTCCCCAGGGTCCTCTCCACTGTTTCTAGCCCAGACTGTGGGGAAGCCAGGACACAGGCAGAAGTAGACCCGGTGATCAGGAAGGGGAGAAAATGAAAGCCTGGACAGAGGGAGAGGTGGTTCCGACAAGGGGCTGCACTTCAGGGGATCCAGAGACCCCGAGAGCGTGGATGAAACTCCTGGTTTACTATCATGAGGGTGGCACAATTACCCTCTTGTCTGAGAGTGAGGGCCGACATAGTGCAGCATCATATTATCCTTAGAAAAAAACAGGCCGGAGCACAAACAATTCACAAGTTGTTCTCCACTTACTTCAAAATGAGTGCAAAGTTGCCATTACAACTAAAATCACTTTCAATATAAGAGAAATAGCTTGACTTCATAATTTATTTAATTTTTCAAGTCTAAGTCAAAATGAAACACATCATGGGATTGAAGTGGTTTTCGGAGCATTAAGTGGCTTTTTCTGGTGTTAGTTCTCTGACCACAGGGACCTGCAATTCTTGACAACTTACTTCTTGGTATTCTGTAGATCTACCCTATTTATTCCATAATCTGCCTTCATTCAGATTATGTTTTATTTTAACTTTTTCAGTAGCTCCTAAATGAAGAACTGGCCTTCCACTTGCCCCCTCTAATCCAGAGGCACAAGCGTGACTGTGGAAATCATTACTGTCCTCAATCAGAGTGACTAGCAAAACCTCCCGCAGTACGCCCTCCCGCGACTTCCTTTGCTGTGGACTGAAATCCACATTCTTCACTTAGGCATAGGCAGCCTTTCCTGGCACTGCAGGAACGAAGGGCTACAAACCAAGTGGCCCGAAGAGCGGAAACTCCCTGTCTCGCAGAGTGGGAGAGTAGAATTACAAAGCACGGTGGTTCCCTTGTTCCCAGCCTCTCTCCCGGCTTGTGGCCTCTGTCAGTACTGGGCAGTGAATGACGCGCTCCCTGTGATTTCGCGTTGTTTTCCTTCAGTTGGTCTCTGGGTCCAAATATCCCCTTCTCACAAGGACACCACTCAAGCTGGGTTGGGCCCACGTTAGCGATCTCCTCATAACTTGATCATCTGCAAGTACTCTTTTCCCAGATGTGCTCATGGTCTCAGGTACTAGGAAGTCCAACTTCAGCATCCTGTGGGCAGTATGGTTTAACCTGGAGCAAGATATAAACTCCTTGGTGACCCTGGATCCCATTCCTGAAC